>JAJLXW010000491.1:39840-52116 GCA_030571515.1 Monosporozyma aquatica
GGTAGAGACTAAAGCTGGAGAAACAGTTTCCTTACAGATGTGTTCTTCACAGTCAGTGATGGTGACTAAAGTGGTTTGGTTTTCAACAGTAGTAGCAGTGACGGTGGAGTTGTATTGAGCGTTAGCGACGGCGGCGATAGCAGCAACGGAAGCGACAGTAGAGAATTGCATTATTGTATATATATGTGTGTGTGTTAGCGAATGACAGAGAGTTAGTTTTCTGATGTGATATGGGGAATGAACAGGAAAAGACAAGAGTAAGAGTGACTGAAGGGAAAGTTCCAAGAAGAAGTTCACCCTGTGGACGACTTTATATATGTTTCAAAACTGAAAGAACCTGCTGCTGCTCGAGGAGCGTGTTGCAACAGTGGGTGGGGGGCAGCCGTAAACAAAAACAGCAGTTGCTCGAGCAAGTGGGAATAAACACACCCTCGAGGCAAAGATCGCAGAACTTGAAATGGCGCCCCCCACGCAAAACGGCCCGAGAACAATGGGGAAGCGGGATACTAAAAATAGTCGCGCCTGTCCCAAAGGGGCAATCCTAAGTTTTCTGTGGCTGTTTGATAGGGGACAGTAGGCAAGCCCCTGCCGGAGAACTTCCTAAAGGGGTAATTCTTTCCTGGAGCGGGTGCACGGGTGTCCCACAGATAATGACGCCAGGGACTTCCGCGAAAAAAAAACTTTTTTTCAAGAAGACTCACTCGGCGTCATTTCCTGTTTGGGTAAAAAGCCCAGTTTCGTCGCCCCCCTCCGAGTCCACGTCTCCTTCCTAAACAGGTAATAGCTCTGTTTACATCTATGACGTGTGGAGAAGGAAGAAAAGAAAAAAAATTGAAAAAAAATGGAAAAAAAAAAAAAAAAAAAAAGGAATCCCTTGCGTCGGACAGAGTTACATAGAGCTGGGTGGGTGGCTGTCCGGTACTGCGGGTGTCTGGGTTTGTCTCGGGTTTTCTATTGCGGTAACCTCGCTATTGTCTTCAAGAGGACTAAAAATAGCATAGAAGTTATATTATGTATATAGTTTAAAGAAGAAAAAAGAAATATAAAAACAATCAATTAAATAAAAAGACAAATGAATATTTGAATCATTCTCTATCTTTGTTTAGTAAACCAGCTTCTTCACATAAGGAATAGAATAAAGAGTCTGAACGATTTAATAACTTCTCAGGGGTATCGAATTCAGCCACTTGACCTTGATCTAATACTATAATACGATCATTATCCATAATAGTATTAATTCTATGAGCAATGGTTAAAATTGTTCTATCTTTAAACGCCGTACGAATAGTTTCTTGTACAACTTGATCTGTTTCCACATCCACTGCAGCCGTAGCCTCATCTAAGATAAGAATCTTAGATGGAATCAATAAGGCACGTGCAAGACACATTAATTGTCTTTGACCAACACTTAAATTACTACCACCTTCATTTAATTGGGACTCTAATCCTAAGGGACCCATACTAATAACATGATCTTTCAAATGACTTAATTCCAATGCTCTCCAAATGGCTTCATCAGTATATAAATTAATTGGATCAATATTTTCACGGATAGTACCTTCAAACACTTGTGAATCTTGTGGGATAATTGATAATTTATGTCTTAAATCATATAACCCCATCTTATCAATAGGAACACCATCAATGACAATTTCACCACCTGCAGATTCAATGATACGGAATAATGCTAATGTTAAAGATGATTTACCTGCACCAGTTCTACCAACAATACCAATCTTTTCTCTTGGATTAATCTTTAAATTAATATGTTTCAATACTAAATCCAATTCTGGTCTGTATCTTGTAGAATAATCTTTAAATTCAATAGCACCTTCTTCTGGCCATTCTTCTGCTGGTCTCTTATCCTCTACAATAGCTGGAGCCTCTGGTTTAATTTCAGCATATTCTTTAATTCTTTCCACAGAGACAATATTAGTTTCCACTTCCACAGTCATTCTCACAATCCAATTCAAAGTTTGTGTAATTTGTAAAGCATATGATAAGGATAAACCAACCATACCTGCGGTTAATGTCCCTTGACCTAATCTAATAATAGATAATGTCGCAGCACCTAAGATAATAATAGAACCAATGGTCTCTAATCTAAATGCTAACCAACGATTAGAATTGACAGATGGATAAAAGGCACTTAAATTGTTATCAACACGACATTGATGGATATGTTTGAAACGAGATTGTTGTCCAAACCCACGAATTGTAGCCATACCACCTAAAGTCTCTTGGAAATGAGAATAAATTGGAGATTTAGTAATAGATTCAAGACGACGTAATTCTCTGGAACTTCTTAAATAATATTGTTGGTAATAAATGTATAAGATACCCAATGGTAAGATGATGAAAATAAATTGCCATGTAGTCCAACAAATCACAATCATAGTGAAAATAACTTTAACAGCATTGACTAAGAATTGAGAAAATGTTCTCCCCAATAAAGTATCCACTTTATAAATATCGTTAGAGAATCTGTTTAAGATACGACCAATTGGAGTTGTTTCAAAGAATGACATTGGAGCCCTAAACATGGCATCAGTCATAATGCCGTGTAAATATCTAGAACCATGAATGGTACAGAACACCCATAAGATAACAGTTTGAATCAAAGTAGAAAATGCAGAACCAATACCAAATGCTAAATAAATTAACAAATAATGGCCAGCATTTGGATTTTCACCATATTTAGTATTAATTTCAGACCAATGTTTCAACCAGACGCTACTCATAACACTTAAGAACATGGATAACACGATAAATCCGATTAAGATAAGAACATTACGTGGGTTACAAGCCTTAGCATATTCCCAATAAATGGACCATTTAACTTTACCTTGTTCACGATGTTCTCTTCTTTCAGTATCACCAAAGTCCATACTACGTAAAGTAGCATCACTAGCTCTTCTTAAACTACGTGTTTCTTCTTGAATCAAATCCAAATCATTTAATTTCTTCAATTGCTCTAGTTCAGTGTTTAATGGAACACTGTCTTCATGTTTGTCACTAACAGAAACAGCACTAGAAGCCGGTTGAGATGCACTATTACCATTATCTTTCTTACCAAATTCTTTAATTAATTTACTCAAGGCAGAATCCTCATTAGAGGTAACTTCATCATAAGTACCGTGTTCAACAATTTCACCATTTTCTAGAAGAGTGATGGAGTCGGCAATAGATAATACAGAAATTTTGTTTGTACTTAAGATCTTAGTCTTTGTGTGTAATAACCCGTGTGGACCCAACACGTGTTCAATTAAATGTTTAGCGACGTGTTCATCGACAGCAGCTAATGGATCATCTAATAAATAAGTATCGGCTCTAGCATACACAGCTCTGGCCAAAGATAAACGGGCCTTTTGTCCCCCAGATAAAGAGATACCCTTTTCACCAACTAAAGTTTCATCACCATTCATTAGGACAGCTAAATCGATCGTAAGAGCACATGCTTTGATGGTCTTATCGTAAAATTCAGGATCGTATTTATGACCAAAAAGAATATTTTCCTTCACGGTACCATTCATAATCCATGGTACTTGTGACACATATGCAACAGAACCATGTACAGTGGCAAAACCTTTGACTCTAAACAAATCACCTAATAAACTTTGAATGAAACCACTCTTTCCACTACCAACTTTACCCACAACACAAGCTAATTCACCTTTCTTGGCTTGGAAATTAATGTTTTTCAAAGCAACTTTATATTCTGGTTTACGTTTCCATAAGAAAGTGGCATCATCACCAACTTTCACTGCCACATCCCCTTGATTAGCGACCTTAGGTAAATGTTGAACAGAATCCTTTTGTAATTCTTCATTGGTTAAGAAATTTAATAATCTCTTAATGGAGACGGATACTTCAATGAATGATGTTAAAACGTTTGGAATAACAAATAATGGGAAGGATAAAAGATTGAAAAGAGTTAAAGCAGGGAACACTAAGTCGATGGTTAAAGCTCTATCCTCGGTGTAAACAAACACAGCAAAAGTGGAACAAGAGACCAAAAATGGGACAATATTGAATTGGAATGTAGTCATTGCCATAAAAACACCCAATTTAGTCAAATTGTTTAATTCTTTATCATTTCTTACATGATTTAGTTTCTTCTTGTATGGTTCTTCCCAAGCGTATAACTTCAAAGATTTAATATTATTAAGGATTTCACTAACAACACTTGTTCTTTCATCTTTGAAAGTCATTTGAGCCTTTTGTAATCTCTTTTGGATTCTCACTAGGAATGAATTAAATGGAATCATAACGACAAGAATCACAACACCAATCCACATTGAGGGACCTAACAATTTGTATAGAGACACTAAACAAATTAAGATTTGGAATGGACCAGACCAAATTAAATGGAAGAATTGACACAAATCTTGTAATTTTTGGATATCCACACTCATTAAATTGACTACATCACCTGTTGTTGACGTGGCAGATGCTTCATTTGATAATACTAATGATTTTTCATAAAGGATAGAAGTTAAAGCACCTCTAATTTTCATCCCTGTATTAAAAGTATTTAAGAAATATTGATGTAAGACACAAGTTTGGGTGAACCCAACAATAAACATTCCCAAAGCGATCATAAACCCACGAACTAAAGGAATTTGACTGTATTTAGCTAATGAGAACTAATAATCCTTGAGTACTGTCATTTCTTTGATCATTATAATCAGAGACAAATTTAATTAAGATTCTTAAAAGTTGTGGTTGAGTGAATGCTAGGATATCATGTAATACTTTGAAAAAGGCAGCTAATAACATTGTGGGACCATAAGTCTTACATAAAGCTCGGGTTAAAGATGGCTTTGATTTTTGTTTCACTTCCACTTCCCAATATTTATTTAAGTTTTGGGAAACTTCTTTAGCATCAAAACTCTCTGGTAATTTATATAAATCTTCTTCGACAAGATATTTTTCGTACCCAATTTTCATTAGTTCTGACATCCAAGTGAATGTTATTCTAGAGAAAATATTTGCCGTGTCATTTGGATTTGGTTTTCTTCTTGATAAATATTCTTGAATTTCTTGATATGGCATAATTGGTTTCTTTGGCAAAGCCTCAATTAAAAGGATGGAAATAGATAAAATCAATTGGAATAAAGTAAAGATGAATACACTTTCATTAAATGGCCATTTGCCCTCATAATGATGTCTGACTAAGAAATTGAAACTCTTGGCTAAATAAGCAAATGTTTCAAATAGCCAATAAAATAATAGAATACCATTAGCGACTCTGCATTTGTGATATTCGATCCAATGTAAAGATAACGCGACAAACAAAGATAATAATGTTAAAGAGTACTGAGTGATCACTGTTAAATCCTTCCCCTTATGTTTTGGTAATTTTAAAGGGGACCAAGCAGTAAAGAGGATTTGGAATAACACTAAAGTGATTCTTGTAGCAATTAACCAATTTCTTCTATATTTCACGGTGGTATGTTTTCTTTTAATTAATTTATAAATTTCTCTTGTACCGAATATAATCATGAACAAAGCAGTTAAATTTAATAACACCCCGTCTATGAAACATTGTGTTAGATCCCCATAAAAGGATATGGGACCAAACCCTTCTGATGAATGGCATGCTTGACACCCCCAGGAGGCCAAACTGTCCCTCCAAGAAGAAGCAGAAGAATGTGAAAGCATTGATTTCAAACTAAACTCTATCAAACTCTATTCTTGGGTTTTAAATAAATATGTAAAAGGCAAAACTTTCTTCTTTGATTTCAATCGCAATGAAATAGCAAAAAGAAGTAAACAAAAGTAATAAAAGTGAACTTTCCAGAGATGGCAATGGATGAGATGACTTGTTGTTCTATATAAACACTCAAATCAGTATAAAATATACATAATACCGGGGGCATCCCATCGCTGAATATAAAACACCCATCTTTATATTTCTGGAGTCTCTTTTTTTTTCACCACACAATTTTTTTTCCACAGAGCAAAATAAATTACTAAGCGGTAGGTGGAACCCTAAGTAGAGTTAGGGTTTCTCTCTTGAGCTAGGGCTGCTTGGAATTGAGACAAGTTAACCCATACATAACGTGTATATACCCTTGTAAACACTTATGGTCTATTGTAGTTTACTGTTTAGTGATATGGTTCAATGAATACTTGAAATATTTGAAGTTTTTAGATAAGATCATTTTGAAATGCAACTTTCAAAAACAAATGAATAAAAACTTGGGACTTTTGAAAAAACAATTTTAGAATTATATTTGTTTTATGCTTATATACTTTTATCGAGACAGGCGAGAGCATATTGGGTGGATTTCTGACAGTTATCCCCCCTTTTACTGTCTACTTTTGATTATATATTATGTATCTGCATTTCACTATGCATCACCTATTCGAACTCAGAAAGCGGCTGTCCACATCTCTTTTTCTGTCACTTTTTGAAAAATAATAATAAAAATAATTATTATGGTTAAATAAAGGTAAGGTATACTACAGTATATTTGAATAAATATATGTGATTATGGGATACGCAGCTAACTGAACCTCCATAACCTCTCCCAACTACCCCACAATATGCACACTCATAGAGTAGAATCATTTCTTATCTATGACAACGTCAGACTAGAAATTGTTCACGAATCAAATCCATCCTTTGCAGGTGAACCCATATCTTTAATCATTAGATTGAAACATTTAGGGTCTCAGAGGGAATATAATGATTTAAAACAAAATATTAATGACTTCCATAAACTCATAGAAACTAAATTAGATGCTAAACAGAAGGATCTAAACCACTGGCTTCAAAATGAAAAAAATTCGGCAAATTCTTCCTCTTCATGGTCAATTGCATCTTTGTTAAAGACTCCATTCAGTAACAATAACAATAACAATAATAATAATAATAATAATAATAATAATAATAATAATAGTAATAATGATACCATACCCCACAACCCGAAGGAACAACTTACTAAAGAAATGGAACAATTATCCATGGAGGAGGATGCATATATTAAACATGTCACAAATCAATTACAATTCCATAAACCAATTAATTTAATATCAGGTTATATTCAAATTAGTGGATTATTTCAATATAATTTATCTCTAATAAACGATAACAGCTTAGAAAACAAAGGAACCAAAATTGTTGGAGTGGTCACTAACGAAGAATACAATATAAAAAGGACAAAATCTTTACATCAAAAGGATAATAATCTTGTCAAACATATTAATAAATATTCCAATTCAAATTTTGAACTCACCTCATCTTTAAATAAACCAATGATAGTAACTCCAAATCAAGATAATTCAGAGTATCAATACAACAAACCAGCAGATACACTAGATGAATATCATGAATTACCCTTATTTTTAATACCACAAACACTTTTATTTACAGATATCACATTACAGCCAGGTGAAGTGAAAACGTTCCATTTTAAATCTAATATGGTACCCAAGGATACGTGTCCAACTTATTCCTCATCATCAACTTCAATAACATCTTCTTCTTCGAGTGATAATAATGTCGCTATTAATTACAAAATTGAATTTGGGGTCAATATTGTCACTTTAAAAGAAATGATACCATTTAAACTTAAAAGCCCTTTGTTTATGGCTCCATATGTGGATAAGAGAAGTCAACAATATACAATGTGTTTAGATCGGAAACCATATATAATGGCCCCCGCGACAGTGAAAGAAATTATTATAAATCCAGATTCCAAAAGAATCACTTCAACAAATTCTGTGTTTTCTACATCAAGTAGAAGAAGATCTTCAATATCTTCATCATTTTTTGGTCCCATTAATGAATCTAAATTAGAGGGAAATAAAGATCCATTAAATGGATTAAGAACAAACTTCGTTAATATTATTAAAGATTATATAAAACAGGATACATTCGATATCGACCAATTGGTAGAAAGACAATTAGATTATCAATTTCAAATAGAGACCCAATTTTCAAATAATAGTAATACTAGTAATTTCGACGAAGTTAAAGAAAAGAATAAAGGAATCACGAAGGAGAATATATCCAATTTAAAACAATCTTTACCTGATATATCTGATCATCCATATAATAAAAATAATATTGCCGAAGGAGACGACGGTGTAGTAGTAGTAGAAGGAGAAGGAAACAGAAGCAAACCCATACCACAATTAAATAATGGACTTCAAAAGAAATTTATTGTTAATAGAGATGGGAAATTAATAGCAAAAATTAGATTCTCTAAATTATTTTATACAATCTCCGATGAAATTAATCTTGTCATATACCCTGAACATTATCCAGACTTACAAATTAGCGCCATTAAAGTATCATTACAATGTGTGGAATTGTTTAATAAGAAATATGTCCTGGAAAGGAATCAGCTTAAACCATATTATAAGACCGTTTGTGAGTCACAAGCTGTTTGTTTTGATCATACTGACTCCGTCCCATTAAAATTAATTATACCAAGAACCCCAATGAATCAACTACCAGGTCAATTCAAGACTAATATATTTGAAATTAAATGGGTGTTATCCTTTACGTTTATATTACTGGGGAATACAACAACAACAAGCGGCTCTACCGATAGTACCATTACCGATCCTCCACATTTGAAAAATCCACTACCGTACAATGATTTACTTAACCAATTCTATGAAGACAATAAGGGCACACTGTACCATTCTAAAGAAAGTCTAGAGGGCACGGAATTCTCATTTAAAGTTCCCATTAATGTTCTTCCCTCATCGACAGATTTTGCCGGGTGGTAGAAACAAAAGTGCACATAATCAATACTAAGAGTAACATCTTCCATACGGCATATTTAACCAACTATATATTTCATGCATTGTCCTAATTTGTAATCAAAATAACTTTCACACTATGTACAGTCTTTTCCCATCTCTATCTTAAATCCATTCCGTTTTTTTTTTCCACTTCCCAATTTTCTCTTAAAGGAAATTATTTCAAATTAATGAATCTGGTGAAATATTTATGACATTAACTGTGAATACGAGTAGATATTAAGTATATAAAGCACGACTGATTGCCTCTGACACTATCACATAGGGTTAATTACTGGTAGGTAGATTTTATACGGAAGAGAAAGTAAGAATAATGATCGATTCTAGCTCACTACTTGCCAATTGCAGTGAATATGTGCTTGCTGAGGTGAACAATATTCTCACAGAGAGACAAGTTGATGACAACCTCCTGGCGACACAAACGAGCTCATCCCAGTTTAAAGACGATTTATTACATTATAACTGGGCGCCACTAGCAGAAACCACCATATCTGACGATAATAAAGACCTACTTTGCGATCTAACTTTGAAAAAAGCTATCATTGATCTATTGGTAATTGAATCTGGCACCACCATCAATAGCAACACCAGCCTTGATAAGGACCATTTATTGAAACAACTGGAAATTGTAGCTTTACTTCTAGATTTATGCTTCCATTCAAGAAAGTTTAGGAAGGATAAGACAACTTGGAAAAATACATATTTTGATCTTTTTGCTCTAACTATCGATCTGCTAAGTTGGCCCTTAGATATATCAAAATTTTGGATTTATGCAGAAACTCGTATTGAATGGTTTAAACTACACAATTGTGAGAATGAACAAAACTTTAATGGTGTCTCACAATTGATTAGTTATAAACCTCCGCTATCAGATAAACTAAGACATTGGAATGAACTACTTAGGGTAATAGAATATAACTCTGCGCTAAACACTCCTTTACATTATGTTATGAAACATAAATTAGAGAAATTTATCTCGGATTTATTACCAGTGAATGAGGAATCTAACTTTAATAGATCTGCTGCCGTGTCTAGAAGACAAGATTCAGGGAACTCATGGGATGTAAAAAAGATCAATGCGAGACCGACTTCATCACAAGAAAATTTTACACAAGATTATAAATTTATTTTCAACCAATTTATTTCTTCACCCATTGATTTTGCATTAAAATCACTTTCGTTCAAAAAAGATATAGAACAACCATTAAACTTGTTATTGGATGCGGTATTTGATGCTGAAGATGATTTTTATAGAAAGGTGAAATATATACGCAGAGGTCAATTCATTATTGAGGATAAATTAAATCCCACTTTTGAATCAGATTTTAATACAAAAGATGCCACAATACCCAAATATTTGACTAATTCTACCAAATTCCAAGAAGAAAGGAAAAAATTATGGGAAGAAATTATTACGTTCCAAGATCCAAACAATATTAGTTTGAGACCTACTTTTCTTGACATTTCAAGTCAAAATTATGAAACGTTGTATAAACAATTGATCACATTAGAAAATGATTACTATAGAAAACAATTTGTCTTACAAATAGTGTTTGCTTGTAAGATTGTGGAAAGATTATTAACTGTGGATGATATTAGAGCCTTTTACAAGAATTGTTATGCTAAAGATGACCTGCTAAAACATGCAGATTTTGATACTTTAGATGATACAAACATAAAGAAAACGTTGTCATTATGTCATCACCTTTGTGATATGCGTGTAAAGACGTTTTATATTACTAGAGACCCATCTTTTTACAGAATTATCAGAATTTTAGAAGCTAGTGATGAATTATATTTGGAGGCAAAGATGGATGGATACAAGACATTTAATACTTTTGATCTTTCCTTGGTTAGAAAGGAAAATAATGGAATAAGTAATATAGATTATAATTTCAAAAAGTTTGGTTTTATTAAATTGGGGAATAAACAAATAAATAATGTTTGGAAGATTCAAAATGGATTATCTTCTATTCCGGAGAATAAATTTAATCCACATGATATTTATAACGAATTGAAGGACACTTTGATGGATAAGACTTCAAACACTACTGCTGGAAGAGACGAAATTGTGAAACAATGGCAAACATTACGTTCTTTAAGACCTCGATATCTTTTTGAGTTTAACAAAGTCAATGAAAACGTGTCTTTGAAAGGGTTATTTGATCCATCATTAGTAGACGATTCCATAAAGAAACAAGAAGATAAATTTAATGAACTAAAGTGGAAAGTTAACGAAGAGCATAGAACTAAGTTAGCAGAAGCAAGGGAGTATCAGAAGACGAAAACCAATTTAAAAAGAAAGGCGGAGGAAGTAATAAGCGAAGATTCAGATATTCCTGTAAATGAAGACAAAAAGACCAAGACTGAAGAGGATGCTATAGCTGCTGACCAGGATAAAAGTACCGCGACACAAGCAACTGATACAACAACAAGAGGCCTTATTGGGAATGAAGGAACTTCAACAGAAAGTGGAGATAAACTATTCAGCGAGGGGATGAAGCAGGCTACTAATGGTGAAGAAAATAAAGAGGATGTTGATCGACATATTCAATCTGAAGAAACCAAAATCGAAGAAAATGATGATACCAATGTCAGAAATGATGATATCGCGATGACAGGAGAAAATACTGAATCCAACAAAGAGCATATATAAACTTTCTAATTGTATTATAAATATAGTTTTTACATCCCTTTATGAAGTTTAATGCCGTTAATTAGAATGGAGCTCACTTATAATATTGATAAAAGAATAAAACCTTCTTCATAAAATATCTGTATGGCATCTCCCACTCATATGTATCAAAAAACAGATATCCCACTCTATAGAGCTTAATTAAACTAAAACGTAAATTTAATTATTTTAAATGATAAGATTTATAGTATATTTTACATGGATATGTCGTTATATAGAGGTATACAGAGCTTGTCATTACCTTCCTGAAACTTCATGCACATTTCTTGGATATCTGGTTATCTGAGACAAGAAAGTTATCTTAACATCCTCCTCTTAATGTTAAAACTAGATGGAGCTGAGTACCAGGTTCTAGATGGGCAGATGCCACTGTGTCTTCATCATTACTATCATAAAGGAATATTTTTAGGCTATCAGTACCGCATGAACGAAATGATATTGATAAGATTAGAGATGTTAGTAAATTGTGGTTGATAACAGACTATCGCTATATACTATTGCTAAGACTAACAGCAGCAATATATGATACATACATTTGTTTCCCTTGGAAGATCAATCTCTGTTGTATTGGCGGAATACCTTCCTTTTCCTCCAGAAGTTCCTTGATGTGGTAAATGCGGTCTGTTTCTTCCACTTCAACAGCAATTTCCTTCCCAGTCAAGGTTCTAATTTTAATTTGCATTGTAGCAGTAACGTTTTAGTTGGTTGTTTGTACTTTGTGTTGTCTTGACAGCCTTTAAACATAAGCATCATGCGATTGAAAGGTTCATTCACTTATTGATCTCTTTATGAAAAAAAAA
>JAJLXW010000491.1:60563-76613 GCA_030571515.1 Monosporozyma aquatica
GAGGAAGAAACATGTCTGAATCAAATATAAACAACAATGCTAACGCTCAAAGTCCAAACAGATCCGGGAGCAATACACAGGCGACTAATAACACTAACTCTACATCAACTACAGCACCTGCCCCTGCCGCTCCAAGGTTAACACAACAACAATTATTGGAATTAACTAATAAATTTAAAGAATTAGTCACTGAGGCCAAGAGAGTCGGTGAAACTACACCAAGAGGTAAGGAATTGTTAATTCAGGCATCAAAGATAAAAGCCGTGTATGATAGTTACTCCAGAGCTAGACAAAGACAAGAAGCAGCAGCAGCAGCTGCTGCTGCTGCCGCGCCAGGCACTACTAGTGCTTCAACGTCTACATCTCAACCACCACCACCACCACAAAATAATGTAACGGGAACACCTACACCCAACACTGCTGCAGCAAACAACGCTAGTAACAATAACAGCAACAATAATCAGTTTGCTATGTTAATGAGACAATCTTTAACACCAGAACAAAATCAACAATATGAAAAATTATCCATTGATTTCCAAACAAGAGCTAAAAATATTAGAGATAAACATACATTCATAAAACAAAATATTGATACATTGAATCAAGAAATTAATAGACAATCCGATTTGACTACAAAGAAACAACTGACAGAAAAGAGAGCAGAACTATTAAATAATTTACGACAATTAGGGGCAGAACATAATAATTTAAGATTACAATTCCAAAATGGTAGGAAAAATTTCTTTATTGAATGTACAAAGAATAATCCAGAATTACAAAAGCTTTTACAAAGAACTACCCAACAGCAACCAGCCACCACTTCTGTAACGCCTACTGCGCAACCACAGGCCCCACCGCCTAATGTTCAAAAACAAAATTTACAACAAGATATACAGGCTAAAAAAAAGGCATTAGAAGAGGCTAAACTACAACAACAACAGAGTGTCAAGATTGAAAACAATAATAAGAATATACCAGCTGCTGCTTCTCCCAATGCAAACAACAATAATGCACAAGTGACCAATGTTAATGCAGCAGCTGCGACTAATGCATCTAACATTACGTCAAAACAGAAAATGTTTAAGACCTCAGAACCAAATATTCCCATAACAGAAAATTTAACCACAAAACCACCATCTGCAGTTTCATATAGAGTGAATAGACCTACCATGTCTGGTGGTTCAGCTATGAATGCCACTTCATTAAATACACCAGTGATGACAAAAATACCTCCATATGAATTGGACACAGAAAGAGTCATGTCAAAGCGGAAATTAAGAGAATTGGTGAAAACGGTTGGAATTGATGAAGGTGATGGTGAAACTGTCATCGATGGTGACGTGGAAGAATTGTTATTAGATCTAGCAGATGATTTTGTAACTAATTTGACATCATTTGCATGTAGGCTAGCAAAACATAGAGGTTCTGATAGTTTAAATGTGAAAGATATTCAATTACATTTAGAGAGGAATTGGAATATGAGAATACCAGGTTTTTCTGCTGATGAGATTAGAAGTACTAGAAAATGGAATCCAAGTACAGGGTATACACAGAAGTTACAAGCTATCAACGGCGAAAGAACTCAAAAGGGACAGTCTTCATCAGGTAAGATCAGTAAGAAGTAAAAAGGAAAATCCTATTATTATTATTTCTCCTAAAGGACGTAAAATAACGTTCATTTCTACATGTATCTTTTATATAATCACATTACAGTACATATAATAATAGTAAACAATCCTGTGTTAACAAATCTCTTTACCTCGACCCATGTGATTCAATGGTCGCATTCATGACATCCGCATCCTGTTGTACTTTTGACAACCACCTTTGTACCAATTTGTTATGTTCTTCATTCAAAGTGGAGTACTTATCCTCCAGGACATTATTCTCAATGGTCATACTAATAATTTCATCATTTAATCGTTCACTGTTCTTATTCATGACCTCGACAATCTCCTTTAAACGGTGGATTTCTTTATCCTTCAATTTCAACTCACTTCGGTATTTATCTACAATAGTAGCCACATCTTCGTTACCCATTGTTGTTGTTGTTGTTGCAGATTGTTCAGTAGCAGTAGACGGATGGGAACCTAAGGTAGTGACATCCTTGAATAATTCCTTGTAATGAGACTCAATTTCATTTCTCAAAGCCAATCGTTCCAGCAGTGTTTTATCAGACATGGACCATTGCAATTTCAGTACCCAGATATAGAACTTTCCTGGTTCACTCTAGGTTATAAGGAACCCAGGCAAACGTTACTTATAGCATTTAACTTAACTTGACGTCTAATTTTTCATTTCGCCTTTGACTGAAATTTGATGGAAAAGCCTTCATGTGAAAAAGGTTGACGTTCAAAGGGAGGACAAATAAAGAAAGTGGTATTATCTACAAGTAAAGATATCAGACTGTTATCCTTTCAATCAACTTGATAAAAATAATATTATTATTATTATTATTATTATTATATTAACATAGAATGAGTGATGCTGCAGACGGTTCAAATCGTCGATGGTTTGGTTCCCTATGGGGCTCCAATCCCGCCGAAAATGAACAACAAACAAGTCCTGTGTCAAATGAGAGGAGCCCCGATGGTGGAGACCATTGGTATCAAAGGTTATACAATTCGATACTGGGGAATCCGATGCAAAGAATATATAGTGTCAGGATAGATGAGACTACCAGGTATTCGCAATTGGATTTGGAACAAATTAATTATTTAGAGAATGAAGCCATTTCAATGATTAATAGTTACACTAATTCGTGGTGTTGGTTTGAAGATTTATCTGACATTTGCAAAAGCACAAATACAACAAGTTGGACTCATAGACCCGGTGTAGTGAGTGTATTTGGTACAGAATGTGGAAAGTGTCCTTTGCCTTTAAGTAAATCACCAATTGATGTATACCCCGGTTATCATGTCTATGTGATGATACCGTATTTTATTGCCAGGAGGATCACCTAGAGATTATTTACATACTTTACCAATGAGAACAAAGATTGCAAATACGGTTAAGGAGCACTATAATTTTCCTAATGAAAAGCATCTTTATTTAAGGAAACATTTAACACCCGTACATGAATCGAGACAATCAAACACAATCCATAAGAGACATGTAATAGTGACTGTAGTGGGGTGGTTACCGGAAAAATATGAAAAATTATCTCTTGGTGAACAGAGAACAGCACAATATTTATCCAAGAAAGTGGCTCAATCAATTATTGAACAAAATCATGCAAATGGGGCAAAAAATGATACAAACATTGATCATGAAATCTTGTCACTATCATTTGAATGTCCTCTTCATACGAAGAGTATAGATGAAGTCCTCGATCAATGTATGTCTTTATTAAAACATTGGGAAGATATCTTTTATGAGGTCAATTCAATATATTTTGTCGGTGTATATCATAGTGTGCCTTTACTTATCGAGTTATGCTATAACATTTTATCCCAGCATGAAAAATACGGTATCAATCTGAATACTACTGCATTGGGGATGTTAACATTTGATTCCTGTTTAGAAGGTTATAGATTTTGGGATCATAGTGTCGATCGTTCCATTTATAGAGAAGAAGGTGAAAGCAAAAACAATATTGTCAATAATAGTAACAATTATAATAAGGATGCTTTCAGACCCGCTAATGAAAGTGAGAGTACTGATAATAACCTGAAATCTGCAACCAACAACAACAATAATGATCCCCCTGCAACCACAGATCAGGAATATTTGAAATTAGAACAAGCCAAAGAAAAACAATTATATTATGGTTTAAATGATGATGAAATAAAGCTATTGTCTAAACTCAAGAATTATTATAATTTAGAATCCAACGAATCCAAACTTATTCAACAAAGATTAGACTGGTTACTTTATCATTGCAACACATTCAGGTTAAATCTGGTATCGAGCCTTTATGATAATTTTATGACAATTACACAGAAATTAGCCATTGATTATTCTCATCCTAAGATAATAAGAAATGTATGGTGTGATGGTCGATTCTTAGACATTGACTTACAAAGACCTGAGGGGTATCATGTCCCCAATTTTGATATAAGGACATCTGATTTTGAATTTGAATTAGCAATACCGAGGGAGAGGAAATTTGAAATTGTATTGTTAAATAATTTATTATTAACTCAAAACCTAGGACATGAACAATTTGTCCCCATTTTGAAACTAATTGCTCCATATTTCATTTCAAGATCATTCAATGAAAACACGATAGCACCAACAATAAAGAAACAACGAAATAATCAAGCAAAGACTTGGCTTCAAGAAATGGATCAACATTGGAATAATACAAAGAGCATACCCTCTACTGAAAACAACGATAATACAAGTGATGAACAATCAGTTACAATCTTACCTGTTGGTGTATCCGATGTACATGACTTCTTAAGGTATGTCCACTACCAAAATATAAAGAACCCAGATCTTCTTCAACTGTATGGTGACCTATATGATGATAACTCCATATATCGTAATTTTATTGAAATAACGAATTTAACAAGAAACCCCACACACAGGAAGCATTTACAGTTATTACATCGTATCCCGATATCAGTGGGGGATAGAGAGGTGTCCTGTACTGATAGTATACTGAAGGCCCAAAATCAATATGACTTAGTTTGGAAATTTCATGAATATCTATGTAATTTTATTGTGTTAAAGAACTTACCCATCCAGGACCCCATTTCCAACCTTTTGGTGTCAATCAGACTAGAACCCCAGTTGGAAACACAAAGACAAGTGTCAACACCTGTAAGGAAAGAATCGGACACGCAGTTTGAAAGAAATACAGAAGAATCAGAACATCGGGTGACACAAATGTGGGAAACTTACCAAAATTGGAATCCTCAGACTCGTGGTCTTACCAACTTGAAGAAAATTCTCAGCATTCTCGCAACGTTCCCCACATCAAAGAAGTTGATACAGGAGATAAAGTAGAATATTTGCCGTTTCTCTTCCCAGTAATACAACACTACTACTAGAAAAATGTATAAGAGTCTTATACATACCACTTAAAGAAACCCTAATACGCCCTAACCAAAAATTTTGTTGAAAAAAATGTGGTGAAAAGAAAAGAACAAAGCGAAAAATGAAAAATCGTTAAATTGAAGGATAAGACACTTTTAACACGTCACAAAGAGAGGAACAAATGGCAAACAAGTTAGCGTATTCATACTGGGCTGGTTCAGTGATATTATCATCGGCTTATTAATTTCAGTGTACAGTTTCGTTAAAAAAAAAGAAAGTATACTGTATATTTTGTTGGTCAAAAATAAGTTACATTTAATTCCAAAGGCATAAATACCATATTTAGTGATACTAATTATGGCTACTACATACTCCAGTGAACAAGAAAAAGTGGCACTAGACATTCTTTCAAAAGATAAACATGCATTCTATGAGATTCTGAAGGTAGAGAAGACTGCCTCTGATGGTGAAATTAAAAAGGCCTATAGGAAATTAGCAATAAAATTACACCCAGATAAGAATCCACATCCCAAGGCTAGTGAAGCATTCAAAATTATAAATAGAGCATTTGAAGTACTTAGTGATTCTAATAAGAGAAGCATATATGATAGAATAGGTCGGGATCCAGATGATAGAAGTATGCCATCTTATAATGATAGTAGTAATGGTGCAGGTAGTTCATCAGGCTTTAATGGTGGGGTTCCACCAGAATTTTTCAGAAATAGGCATCAGGCTAGTCCATTTGGTAATCCTGGTGGTCCAGAAGATATATTTGATTTCTTATTCAATATGAATAATGGTGGTAGTCCATTTGGACCAGGTGGCCCCTTCATGAATGGTGGTGGTGCCACAACTTTCACTTTTGGACCCGGTGGGTTCAGAGCATATACCAATGGACATCCAAGAACTGCATTCCAAAGACGACAACGTCAACAACAGGCTAGAAGAGCCCATGATGACGAAACAAGGTACCAAGAGATTCTTAGAGTATTACTACCGCTATTGTTCTTCTTCTTATTACCAGTATTAGAAAGGTTATTTTTTGGTTAGTCTTTTCCTCCTTCGGTATAGAACTTAACTGTGCACATTTCTTTGATCCTCACTGAATTCATATTTTAAACTTTAATAGAAGGATATTTGCATGCTAGAACTACAGTGCACCTATTATGTGTAAAGATACTCCCCTCCAGTTTCCCTTTTCTCTCTATCTGTGTCCAATGATGAATAAATATGTCTAAACTGGCGAAGTCTTCACATACCAAAGCATACATTTTATTAAGCCTACAATACTTAAGCCACAGACGGTCTTCCTGTTATATATTGATATTCGCATTTTTTTAAACTACAAACATATTCTTCTCAATTAGTTGAGAAAATTTTATCAAAAATAATACAACATAGTTTCATTATATAAACAAATCCAATATTCCTTATAATTCTGAAATCCTTTCATTGAAGTGCTTATTATATTCGTGTTACTAAAATGCGCCACATATCATCATTCAAGGTCTTTCATTCTTTCTCTTATGATCTCCATCACCTCCTCATCGGTTTCTTCATTATTTTTGAATCTTAACTTCTTAGTAATTTTACTGGCTATGTTATCAGAACCTGCTGAGTGACGGTTATCAGCATTCGCACTATTAGCATTATTTAAGTTCCTATTATCCTTCAAATTGAACATGATATTCACATCATCTTCTTCCATTAGATCTTGTTTCTTAACTAGTTTCCCACTGGGCAAAGTCTCATAAACATCAGTATCATACTCGTTTTCAGTATTTCCTTCTCCATCAGCTTCCTTTCTACTGTTAGGCATAAATTTACCTACCATATTACTCCACGTTGTCCCTGTATATGCTGATTGAGTAGACGAAGGAGACACAGGCAAATCAATGGATACATCTGTTACGTCACTGGTCCTTGAATTAGATCTCGCGCGTGTCTTTGATGTCTTCTTGGTATGGAATATTTGATTCTTGTATCTTTGGATAGAACTTGGATCTTGTTCCCAAGTCCAACCTTGTTTCATTTCATTATATGCACCCAATTCTAATTTCTTCCTAATACTATCCTTCTTTTCTAATTCAGCAAATATATCAGAGTCTGTTGGCCATAGCGTCCTTTTCAAAGTTTGATAAACTATATCAATGGTAATTGGGAATACAACAAGAGCAAAACATGTACACCAAAATGTAATGTCTTTGCCAAAGTGGTAGTAAAATCCATAGATAACATCATATATCCCATCTGCCCGATTCAATATGGGTAAAGCGCAACACCAAACTAACCAACCGCCAGCGGATAAAATAACTGAAGCAAAGGCTATCCAATTCTTATTATGCATCTCCAGAAACTGAGCTTTAACATTAATTAGAGCAACAATAGCAGTAAAGTTCACCACACCTAATGGATACATTGTATTATCTGATAAAGCGGTTTCACCCCATATTACAACATTCAAAAAAGTTATGATAACGGAGTTACAGGCGCCTTCAATCATCCATTCAAGGAAAATCCATAAAGTAAAACCTTCACCTAGCCGCCCAAAAGAGTACAATTCAGGAACGGCTAATAAGGTCACCGGTTTTAAGTCCTTTTCAAAAATACCAATACAAAGCACGGGAAGTGACGTAAATAATGTGTTAAACATAGACAAAGACCACGGTTCATACAACGAGGAACCAGAAAACAGAGTATATCTTTGGAAAATCACTTGAGTCATATAGAAAGTTAATTCTTTGTAAAATGTACAGAGCACAAATTTAGCAGTTCTGATGTAGTTGTATCTCCCATGGACAAACAAAAGTTTCAGGAGGTATCTAAATTGTGCAATTGAATAATCGGAAGAACGGGAAGCCTGTAAACCTTCCTTACCAGTAATACCGACACCGATGTCAGCGGCTTGGATCATTGCGATATCGTTGGCCCCATCTCCAATTGCTAGTGTGACTTCATTTTTGTTAGCTTTTCGGATGTTACCAACCATAAGAGCTTTTTGTGAAGGAGAAGCACGACAGCAAATTACCGAGTCTGTTTTAGTGCACAATTCCACGAAGACAGACATCAAGGTGGGGTTACTTTCAAAAGAACCTAATGTAGCTCCATCAATAACAACAACACAGTGTGCCATATTACCAACACTTATTTCTTGACTTATAGCATTCATTTTTGATACCATATTCTCATCATCAGTTGTTAAAATAACGACAGTTGAGTAATCATAAATCAGCTTACAAGAATAACCTATATTAATGGCGGTTTCACGCTTATCTCCTGTCAGCATCCACATCTTTATTCCGGCTCTTTTGATTTTTTCAATAGCTTCCGTAACGCCTTCTTGAAGTTTATCCTCTATTGCAGTAGCACCTAGGATGCTCAAATTATTTTCAATTTCTTCTCCCACTTCATCTGTTTTTTCCTTACGATTGACCAATGACGTTCTAGCAGCATGATACCTCTTATTCCAGCCATTATAACTATCAATATCGATCCACTTATAACTAAATAAAAGTGTCCGAAGACCTTCTGTTGAGAAATCATCAATAGCCTGAATCGTTCTTTCTAAAACATACTCTTCATTTAATAACAAGGAGTCATCTCCAATGTACTCAGCTATATCCTCGTCATTGTCGCCCACTCTGTCATAATTAAAGTTTGCTCTTAAATTCGTATCCCGCCTGTCCTTAACCCGATCGGTCTTTTTTGAACCATAGCGTTCCATTTGTTGCTTATGTAGGGACTTTCGACTTCTCATGATGACATCATCCACTTCTCTTCCGTTTCTTTTAACATCGTCTAATATATCGTCAATCGAGTCAATTTGCACTTCTGTATCATCAACTCTGTTCCGTTGGGATAAACTTTTTCTCATGGCCTGTAACGATAAACTTGCCCGCGTATCAACTGGAGCTGATCTACGTAATGAGTTGCGTCCAATAGCGTCATCATATGTCATTTTTTCAAGCGATTTTCTTTGCTGAACAACTAGTTGAGCTTCTTCCTCTTTACGATCTGCGACTGTATTATTAATTTCATCCAGCTTTTGGAAGGCAATATCACTATTATGCAACCTTTCTAAAATGACATTATCAGCGCCTTTACAGATTAAAAGAACTCTGCCTGACTCATTAGGCAGTCTGACAATAACAGACATTCTTTTTCTTTGTGAATTAAAGTCAATTGTGTTTAAAATTCCGTATTCCTCAATAACTGGTTGCTCATCAAAGCCATCGGGATACGATTTTATCGTTAAAGTTTGAGCATCTTTGTTAACCACTACACAACCTAAATCTCTTGCAGCTGTGATCAATGCTAATTCGTCTGGCGATGAAGATTGGTACTCAATCGCATCATCTTCCTCTTCATGACCTGGAAGTCGTTTTGGTAAACAGGTATGACAAAGAGCCATAGATAGAATAAAAAATTTGGCTTTTTTTGAAAAGAGTTTATCAGGGTATTTTTGAATATAACGTACCAAGTCGTATGATGATTTGATATGTTCTATAGCGGTGGTGTCCTGGGATGAAGTGGTATATTCAGAATAACGCCTTCTTTGTTGGTTAATATATAATGAGCTCATACTGGGTCTCCCAGTGTAAAGTGCCGCAGAATTTCCTTTATATTCTATGGATGGCCTTGGTTGGTCTAAGAATGATACAGACGACCTAGGTTTTGGTATCTTAAGATGTTGATTTAAGATACTTGGGGCATTCAAAGAAACTGTATCAATATCGTTATCATTTATTATTGTTGGTAGGGAATCAATGGACCTTATTGCATCATCTTTCATATCATGGTGCCAAGAAGAACCCAGGAGTGAGAACTTACGGAATAACATCTTATTGTCTGTCAATGTACCGGTTTTGTCACTAAATATGTACGAAACTTGTCCCAATTCTTCTAGAATAGTTGCTGTTCTTGATTCACATGGTATATCGGTTTCCTCATGATACATATCGATATCCCACTCCATTAGTTTACTCTGTGAAACTTTAATAATTTCCATAGTAACATATAATGACAGCGGGATCATAGTATTGAACATAATAATAAAAGACATAATCGTTGGGGCTATACCAGCGTCTTGTCTAAATAAGTACCATGCTTGGTTATCATCTACGGACCCTCTCTTAGCCAAAACATTACCCAAGTAAGAGAAAAAGGAAACACACGCCACAACAAATACCATAAATGCAATAATCATATTAATACTTCTTTGAAGTTTTGGAGCTTTAGTTCTAGGATTTCTTATCGCATTCATTCTAATTTTTGTCTCTTCACCAGTAAAAATAACCATCCCTACCATCTTGGGAGTATTTCTTATGATGCTCCCTCTGTAGATAACATTATTTGGTCCAATGGGATATTTCTTAAAAGTATTGTTTTGTGTATCTTGCAATTCTAAATTCCCCTCAAAATTATACAAATCAATATTAGGATCCTCTACAGTCACATTTGCATTAATATTAGCTAATCCTGAAGCAGAACAAGTAAGCTTATTCAATTCAGCATGGGGTTGCCTATTTTTAAGATTAGTCTCACCATCTAATGCCATCGTTTCGACGAATACTTCATTATTTTCACCGTCAGAGGTAAGCAGAAGTAAATCTGCCGGCACCCAATCGTCCTGACGTAAAGTTACAAAATCCCCCACTTTCAAATCCCTCCATTCCGTTTCAATTATATGAACATTATGGTTATCAGCTAGTAATTTTAAATTTGTAAAATGAGTTTTGGGTATAGTTCCCTTCTGTATCTCAGAAGCAAAATTATCCCGCGGCAGGTTAGAATCATCTGCGTAGGGCTCAGGTTGAGTTCTTAATTTTTCATTTAACGTCGAATCCTTGATAAGGACCCTTGTCTTTCTTCGATTCTCTTCATTATCCAGACGATGCCGCCTAAAATCGTCCCATGCTTCTCTGGTCATTGAAATACCCATAAACACTAATAATGGGATGATGGTAGTATAAGTACCCGTCGTAGACCACCCTGGAATCATTTGCAGGATAGCAATAACAAGGAAATAAATATTGGCCACTTTTGAGAATTGCGCATATAACTGTTTCGGAATAAAAGAATATATAGTGTACCGTGATGATGTGATTATATTTTTGCGGTAAACCTTATTTGTTCTTTCGTCAATTAATAAATCATTTTTACCATTTGTATATTTCTTAAACTCAGCAAGTGAATGGTCCAATGTAACTGGTATATGTCTCCCATCCTTCGAATGCAATGTTCGTTGTCTATCTAAAAGTAAATCAAAAATTCTTATGAATATATTAAGTTGTTTATTTTCATTTTCTTCTGGTGACTCATCTTGTATAGAATTATTTGATTCATCTTCATCCTCAAATGGCTCCTCAATAATATCAAACATGTTTGGTGAATCCTGTATGTCATTATTGTCAGTACTACTATGACTTATTTCTCCACTACCTTGAAATTCATTCATTTCAATTTCAGATGCGTCTTCGTTTGAATTTGTTGAAGGTTTCTTTGACGTCATCTTGTCAAACAAATGCTTATTAAACATTTGTGTCCTTAAAGAAGTGGCCCTCTTTCTATTACCTCCATTGTTTAAATCAAGCATTATATTTTCAGTAGATTCAGCCTTAAATTTAGTGCTAGTAGGAACAGGAAAAGCGATTTAAAGACTTGAACAATAGTGTATCTAATATCTCTGGCCTTACAGTTTTTTATATCCTTGCTTAATTAGTCTTCGCCTTTATTATTAATGGAATCAATAACTTGAAATGATCATATGTTCACTGTTTATTTACGTTGATTTTTCCAATTTCATATTATCATTATTTATTTTCCAGAAAGACTCTTAATCACTTCTCACACAGAGTGAGAAGAATCATAGATATCACTTATCAAGCTGAAGAATATATATACCCACAGCATATCAAACATTTATATAGTATATATATACGAAACATTTTATATGAATTTAGTTATCTATCAACTCTCTCATTTCATAGATGACTGAAATTGCGTCTTCAGCAGAAAGTGGATTAGACAGCATTCTAGTAACTTGCTTAGGATTATGGCTTCGAGACTTCGGACAATTTCTCTCTGAATGCACCATCTGTTTCTGCCTCTTTAACAGCTCAAAGGATTTCTGGGCTCTCAATTGATTCTTACCCAATTTGTTCTCACTTGCAAAATACATTATTTTTTCATTCAACTTAATACTCAATTCTTCATCACTTAATTGACGGAGGCTTTCGTAATGCGTTGACTTTCTATCATGTACGTTAGTGCCTTTTATTGAAGGAGCAAACTGCTTTGAAACTTTAGGCAAGGAAACAGTAGTGTCAATTGAAGGTGGAATACAAGTAGCATCATCGTCGTCGTTGTAAATAGTGTAATCATGATGATCCGAGTATATTTCTTCATATACACCTTCTGTATCACTCAATAATGTTGTGTTATCTATCTTAGTAAACTCTATGGCCTCATTTAAATTTATTCTTTGTGGAGTATGAGAGGTATTATCTGTAGGATGTTTCACAATATCTAGAGAAAATCCGCGATTACTTTTATGAGATGATGTCGATAAAATTCTGTGATTGGGTCGATTGGGCGTACTCTGCTTAGTATTATCACCAGATATTAAAGTTGACTGAACGGACTTTAGTAGCCAATTCAATCTTTTTGCTATCAGAACCCTTCCTTCGTCTTCGTCAATAATTTGTATCTTTGTTTCAAGTTGATTCAATAAATATTCTATTTGTAATTGATGGAAAAGAGCCTCTGTAGACCTTGTATCCTGAAAACTAACTGCCTGGTGATATGCTCCGTTTACAAACCCCTTATAACTGGAAAGTACTTTCGATTGAGATTCTATGAGGCAAGATAATTCTGATAAAATACCAGTAATAAATCCATAAAGATCTATTGAATTATGAGTACTTAGTACTTGCTCTTTAGAGGCAAATTGTAGGTGTAACATTTGTTGAAACTTATTAGGTGGGTACACTTCGTTATTAGTATCAAACGATATAGACAGTAGGCAACAGAGAAAAAATTTTTGTAGAATATTCATTCTATCTGTTTTATCAGTCAGCTGTTTCGCATCGGTATTTAAGAAGTATTTTAAATCAGTTATTTTGACACTGTACAGATTAGTATACTTCTCTAACGTTTCCTCATTTGTGAACGGTAATAAAATTTCCAATTTATATCGTAATGAATAATATATGGTATCTAGATTGGATTTAAGTAAGTCTTTAACCAGATTTGCTTTCTCATCATTAAAGTGACTTACTGTTAGAGTGGAAGCCCCATCAAATAAATTGTTACTACGAAGAGTCTTGTAATTTAGTAAAAATTTATGAGAGAGGATATCATGATCTTCCAAATTTAGCAAAAATTGCTTTATCGTTACCATCAGGTTGTACTTAACTTCATTCAATATCTGTTGTTTGGCTTTATACATAAGATATAAGGCCTTTGTGAGCAGTAATAAATTCTTTTGTTTCTCTTCCACTGGTATTTGACTATGGTTAGCCAGTATTCTCCGTCTACAAAACAGCAGAATCAAGTTATTCAATAACGTATCTATCTCCTTTACATGTTTGACATTTCTATGTTCTTGTGTTGACTTATCAATGCGGTCAGTTGTCCTAGCCTTAAGATCCAGAATGGACTTCTTAATTTTTAGCCCTTTCTCAACGGGTGTATACCCATTTAATACATGTGAACTTACAACACGATAGGTAAATTCCTCATTAAACTGGTCGTAATTATTTTCAAAAATATGGCTCTTTAAGTCGTAGATTTGTTGTTTTAGAAGATTAGTTGCATTGAATGGATAATCGTCATTGTACAAATTGGCTTTTTGTGACTCAACTGTATCCTCCACCACCACGGTTGGTGTATGATCTCCCAAGGGAGGTGATCCAAACTGGGGAGCAGGATTTCTTCCTCCATCCTTATTTATATTATGTGTCATGGGTGTGTCAGCATTTCGATCTAATTCAGATCTGTCAACTCGAGGAAGAAAGATTTGTAACCCAGGCAAATCGAGTAAACGAGATATCATGATATGACTGTATAAGTTTGTATGTGTTTAAATAGTTCTCAATTGATCACTTTACTGGTGTTTCGCTGGTAATATCACCTTGGGAATAGTAACACTTTTGATGAAATGCTATAGTCTTCTTTATTGTTTCTCTTTGTTTACATTTCAATGAAAAATTCAAAACTTAAACTTAGATCTTCAGAAAGAAAACTCTATTGTTTGATCTCTCGATGCGCAAAGAAATATTTGAATATTATACAAGAACGGAATTATGGAATGGAAGTGTTTGAAAGGAAATATATATTATATATAACTATCCATATATATATATAGATAGCTTATGCATGGTTAAATTGTTGTATTCTTGGAGGTAGTCACAAAGAAAAAGAAAATAATGAAAGGAAATGCTTAAAGTTGAGGAGTTATTTAATCGATGAAGTCATCCTCATCGAATTCATCATCATCAAATTCATCCTCAAACTCGAAATTATCCCCATGACTCCCCTCTTTCTCCTCAGTCATGGGACTGTTTTCATGAAGAGAATGGATATCATCAAGAACATTCACCTTCGACACACCGGATGTCGGTAAAGGTGGTCTTGAAATGGATAATCGCCTCATATCCTTATCAATATTTGTGGTGTCAATAGAGGACAGAATGGGAGAACTTAATGGTGATCCTAAGGTCAAATATATTTGTTTCCCTGTGTCATCCTTTTGTTTTGTTTTACCAGGGGTTGTCAAGTAGATATCGGTGTTATATACAGGATAGGCCTTGGAGGGACTGGAATGGGAAGATTTAGTTGCAAGCATTGGGGTATGACCTCTGTATGAGCTAGTGTCTTGAGGTGGCGAGCTCGTTATCAAATCATTCGTTATCTTCTTCTTCATATCATCACCATCATCATAATCGTTATCATCACTAATATCAGATAAGTCGTCAATATTAATCAAGGGCTCTCTCCAAAAGTTGACATCGGTAAACTTCTCACCTTGATTGCTTATATATAATGACTTGGCCTCATATGTACTACTGGGCTCAATATTGTCTAAAGAAGTGTTTATGGGTGAACCAGGACTTGTAGATGTTACGCTTCTTATATCATCATTAGTAAAAGATACTGGTGGGAAGAAATGATCTACTAATTCATTAATATGAACATATGAGCTCTTATAACCAGCTAATTCTAATAATTCCATATGAACCTCACCTTCTGTATTAATAGTGAAAATACGTGAGCTGGGTATCCCGACAGTTCTATATGATAAGGCATCTGTAATTCTATTACCAAATCCTGCAAAGAACGGTGTAGGTTTCTCCTCATTGGTCCCAGTATTCCACTCATCATGGGTTTCCTTATCAAAATACAATGATCTGATATCGTTAAGACAAGCAATTTTAAATACTTCTGGTTTCTTTAAGATGACTTCTCTCCTCAGTGCTGCCATTGTCCTATCTGGGGATAAGATAACAGGTCCCAGGGGTAATTGATTCCCCTCTTGTTTAATTGATCTTAAATAACTTCTTGTAGAATCTGCTTGCCCTGCACTTCTTGCCGTCAGATACATGATATTATAACCATTCTTTGCAATTTCGGTAAAAAGTTTGGCCACACCAGCATGTGTCCAATCCTTGCCTATCATGGCTAAGACATGACCCAACGCATCAGACTTAGTAATTGTACCATCGATATCACTAATTACAATGGGCACATCCCATCTCCATACAAATAATTTGGATGTGATAATTGCTTTACCTTGATCAATAGAATAAGATAAATCATTTTCACCATATTTCAAATTTAAACATCTTAATTGATCGCTTGTTAATCTTAATGTCTTGATATAATTTAGTGAAGGCTCAGAATCTTTTGTCTTCTCATCCGGCTCTGGTAAATCTGTATTCAATTTTTCCTTAGGTGGTGGACTCTCTGTTGACGTCACAGAGCTTGCTGAGTCTGATAATATAGACTCATTAAAATCAGAAGTCGGTTGACTTTGATCACCAGGTAAGTTGGGTTCACTCATAGATA
>JAJLXW010000491.1:76633-101759 GCA_030571515.1 Monosporozyma aquatica
CACTCATAGATATTATATTAGATGTGGGTGAGATAATCCCATCAGCTTGTGTTTCAGATAAGCCAGAACTAGCAATATGTTCATATGGATTTACTATTCTGATACTGCCATTACTATCTTCTTTAATAAATTTATTAATATCTGTTTCATTCCCTAATTCTTCCTTTAGTAATTGTTTCAATTGTAAATCAGTGTCATGCATAGTGGATTTATTTGGCATATAACCTTCCATATCCAATAATATATCTCCATTATTATCCACTTTACTTGGTATGTGGATTTGTGTCAATCTACGATTTAGATTAGTTTGGAAAGTGTCCTTATTTCTCGGAGGAGATGAATACCCATCCTCCTTATGATCGGTTAAATCCAAAGGTTCGGTGGGTTCCACACCATTGATTGGGACCATCTCGGGACTGCTGAGAGCACTAGACACGGGAGATCCAATTAAATCAGATGGGATACTAGCCACATCTGAATATGTTTCAAAAACGAAATATGCTTCCCCATTATCAGATAATTTCATTGGAATGTTGGTAGATTTACCATTCACTAACACATCTACTCTTTTCTGCGATGGTTTCAATATTTGAAACTTACCAAATCTCACATGGAAGGGTGAGCACGATAATGAACCGTCTGGTTGTTCTACTACAATCACATCAATGGCGCCGGATAAAGTGGCAGGGTTAATAGAAGACCATGTCTTAGACACCGAACCAATTGCTCTTCCTACGTACTGCATATCACAAAAGCTATCTGCAACAAACCTTCTGCCTTAGTTATACTTGGTTATTAGCGAGGAGGAGATATCCTTGTGACAATTCCTTATATCTTTATTTGAATTAGTATAAAACACAGTTGAAAGGAAAGAGAGAAAAATGGAAGTTACGTAATGTTACCCACGATATAATGGGGGTCTGTGAGTTAAACTTCCACTTGTGAATGCTGTGTTCTAATGATTGTTTTTATACATATCTCCCTCTGTAAATAAATGTGCCAACCAAAATTCAAAGCTGTCAAGCCCAAATCGCTGTTTATCAAAAAAACCTGAAATTTGGTTCCAAAGCCATAAATATCCAATAGACCTGAATAGACACAACAAACCTGTTAGCTTGGGTCTTGATCTACTGGATTGGTGTTACTGGGTTGATGAATTTATATATATATTGATGATATAAGTACATATCTATAGATTGGAATATGGGATTTAGATGTGCGGTATGTGTGATTCTTGTAAGAATATGCTAAACGAATAAAATACATGATACATTCTTACAATTAGGACTGGTTTATTAATACATTTTGTTATAGAATATTGAGGGGAGGCTAAAATTCACACGTATTGAATGAACTGCTGATACTGGGTCTGATTCAACATCTTCAATGTAGCCTGGTACAAAAGCAACATGATACTGGATTGTACACTAGTCCAAACAAATCGGGGACCCACACCATTGAACAGATTCCACGCACTCTCTCTTTGGTAAATCAACTGTAGGTTCTTTGCGATAGAATTTGTCAGCACAGAGGCTCTAGCTGCACCTGTACTTTCCTTTGACGCGGGATATTGTGTTTGCAATCTGGTCTTAATTACATCCAATGGTGTTGTAATGATACCAGCCAACCCTCCTGCTGCAGCGCCAGTGATGATCTCATTAATGACAGTAATGTCGTCCTTATGAACAAGTTTCCCCTCGAGAATGAAGGCCCATTGACGGAATTTCTCGTAAAATGTGAATTGTAATGCACTAAATGGTAAGTCTCGAACTAAAGTGGCCTTATACCCAAAATATAATGTCCCCCAACCTTCTTCTTGGACAATAGTCTTAATGGCATGACGCAAGTTTTTATAATTATAACCTGAATAAAAGTGTGCATTGTTATATCTACCTTGTAGTTGTAAACGACTCTTCAGCACTTCTGAGGGTACATAAACTATACTTGATACAAAATCACCAATGAGCCCTGCCGTTAAATGAGAGAAGGAATCATTTAATTGATAATCATGTATCATTAGCCGTTTTGTATATTCATATGAACCGAAAAAGATTGCTGCACTAGGTAGAGATCCCAACATTGCCGCAGTATATCCACTATAAAGACCGCGAAGGAGGCCTTCCTCGAGATGAATTGTCTTGTATGCATGCCACATGTTCTTATATTTGGTCACATTTGGTGCCCCCTGTTGTCTGGTCTTTACTGTATCCAAACTGTGCATGACAGAGTCTCCAATAATCCCACCATATAAATCAACAAGAACAATGCCAAAGGGGACTCTGAGAACCTCTATCGATTAACATATCCTCCATGGCCTTCTTATTATCACCATCATCATCATCGTCACTTCCTTTTTGCGGCGGTATGGGGCCACCTCCGCTAAATATTCTTGATAAATATGATTGAGTATTGTTATTATTCTTATTACCTCCTCCATGGATAAACGGTATCGACGAGATAAAATTCCACATCGACAATATCCGTGTCTCTTCTTCTTCTTGTTATTTTCTTGTTGATTTATATTTACAAGCGTAAGCTCAATAAAATGCTATAGTCAGATCAAAACCTTCTTAATATCAGTAAAGATGGATCGATGATATTCAAATATTCCATAAAATTTGGATTAAAACTGAATGCAATAATGTAATTCTATCAACAGTTCTTGAAGAAAAATAAAACTTCTCTCGAGCGACGATTGAATATAGATACTTCTTTGATTGTTATTGGAACCCACTCTAAGGTATTGATTTTCTATGACTTCGATAATTTCTCTATTCAAAAAAAGGTCTAATGTACACTAAGAAATAGACTAAGATTCAGTCAAGAATTCCATCTACTATCTTCTCTCCAAATTTCAATGCTATCTGTTATTGAAACAGCGGGTATCTCAGTTTGAATTGACACCATATAGCTTTACATTATAGATTTCCTTCGATTATGGGGTGTTTACTAATGTTGATAGCGGTTGTTTTTTTTTTCGAGAATATATTGGCGATGGCTGAAATTTGACATTTTTCTATTGGGCATGGTGATACAAATGTGTGACAAGATGGTGTTATCACAAGATAGTAGTGGACTATAGAGGCGATAATATTCGTTGAAGATGGCTACGGTGGGTAGAATTAAAGCCCTGGATGTCAATGTGGTGAATAAGATTGCCGCGGGGGAGATCATTATCTCTCCTGTGAATGCGTTGAAGGAAATGTTAGAGAACTCGATCGATGCTGGGGCCACCATGATCGATGTATTGGTCAAAGAAGGTGGTATTAAAGTGTTACAAATTAGTGATAATGGGTCTGGGATTAATAAGGATGACCTCCCGATTCTTTGCGAAAGGTTTACTACATCAAAGTTGACTAATTTTGAAGATTTAGAGTCCATTGCTACATATGGGTTTCGTGGTGAAGCTCTGGCCAGTATCTCCCATATTGCTAGGGTTACAGTGACCACAAAGACTGAACAAGATAAATGTGCATGGAAGGTGTCGTATGCTGACGGGAAAATGTGCAGTGATCCCTCCCCAGTGGCAGGTACTGATGGGACTACTATCCTAGTGGAAGATTTGTTTTATAATATCCCGTCAAGACTGAGGGCATTACGTGCCCCCAACGATGAATATAATAAGATTCTTGATGTATTAGGAAAATACGCGATTCATTCACAGGGGATTGGATTTACTTGTAAGAAATTTGGTACCTCCAGTCTTTCTTTAACTGTAAAACCTAATTTCTCCATGAAGGATAGAATAAGAAGCATATATGGGAACTCAGTGGCCTCTAATATAGTACCCTTTGAAATTGGCAATAGTGATGATTTACAAGAGTTAAACATAGATAAAGTACAGGGAGAAATAAGTGATCTCAATTATTTGTCGAAGAAATCTACTCCACCAATCTTTTTCATTAATAATAGACTCGTTACTTGTGAACCATTGAGACGTTCATTACAACAAATTTATCAATTATATTTACCTAAGGGGAATAAACCTTTCATTTATCTAGACATTTTAATTAAACCAGATACTGTTGACGTTAATGTACACCCAACAAAGAGGGAGGTTAGATTTTTAAACCAAGATGAAATAATAGAAAAGATTGGTTTAGATCTTCAACAAGCTTTGATGAACTTGGACACATCTAGAACATATAAAGCATCCAGTTTGTTAACGGGTTCCCAATCCCTAAGTGCCACTGTATCTAAGAAGAGGGAAGCGATATCTGCCCAGATCAATAACTCATATATGGGTATTCCATCCCAAAGCACCACAAATAAGAGTCCATTTAATAATAAAGTGAAAAAGTATGATCACAATCTTATTAGGACAGATTCTACTCAATCCAAGATAACATCATATTTGAAATCAAGTCAATTTATAAGTGAAGAGACTCCTATGGCTACTTCTAAAAAAAATGGTAACAGTATGGAATGGTCTAGACATGACACAGATAGTAATAAACTAACTTTCACAGGCTCTACTACAAGAATTTCAGAAACTGAAGGGGAGGACGAACAGGAGCAGCAAGATAATTTAAGCAAGTCAGGCTACAATAAAAGCGCTGAGAATGATGCATCGAATCCAGACAGTGATAATGACGATGTTGAAGTCACTCGAATAGAACACACTAGTAAACTAGAATCTTCCTTTGTAGCAGATAAGCTCAGCCAAAGTAAACCCAAATATACTATATCTCCAAAACAAAGAGTTGCTATAAACTTAACCAGTATTAAGCGATTACGTGAAAGCGTAGATGAATCAACTCATAGAGAATTAACAACTGTGTTTGCAAACCTTACATATGTTGGGCTGGTGGATGCAGAACGAAGATTGGCAGCCATTCAACATGATCTAAAATTGTTTTTGGTTGATTATGGTTCCGTATCATATGAATTATTTTATCAAATTGGGTTAACAGATTTTTCCAATTTTGGTACCATTTATCTGGATTCTAATAATCCAGATGATTTAGTGGTAATGAATATTTTAAATGCCTTAGATGATGTAAAACCGGAGGTAAAAAAAAACATTATTTCCAAACTGTGGGAGATGAGAGAAATGATGGAAGAATATTTCTCGTTATCTATATGTTGTGATGATACGGCGTATTCGCCAGAAAGAGTAAGGCTTAAATCTATACCTTTACTACTAAAAGGTTATAATCCCCCATTAAGCAAATTACCTTATTTCCTCTACAGACTTGGTATGAAAGTAGATTGGGAGGAAGAGAAACAGTGTTTTGATGATATTTTGCATCAAATTGCCTTATTCTATATACCTGAGATAATACCTAAGAAAGATTCGGTAGATACTACGACTGCCATTAATTCAATTCAACCTGGTGATGAAATCGCTGCCTCTAAAAGGACAGAAGAAATGGCTTCGACGCTAGAACATATCTTGTTTCCTTGTGTTAAAAGAAGGCTCCTGGCTCCACGAAAACTGCTTAAAGATGTAGTGGAAATTGCTAATCTACCAGGTTTATATAAAGTTTTCGAAAGATGCTAATCAATATATATATTCCTCATTATATAACTTATTTGTTTATTAAATCTTTAATGATACGCATACAGCACCAGGAACCTTTCACATCCAGGTGCGTCCTGCTACTTGCAATATAGTGATATCATCATATTTGCATGTGAATTATAAAGCCAAAGATAATATAGATGTTTTATCTCCATCTCGAGCACAACGTATAAAATATAGTTTCATATGCAGTCATGAAAAAAGTCTTTAGTTTATAATATCAAAAACACTGTGTTCTTGTTGAAAGGCCGTTACAATAGTTCTGAACTCTTCATTGTCACCAAAACTAGTATCTGGGTCTTCCAGTGCAGCAGCATCCTCCTCATTTGCATGTGAAGGTAACACCTCGCCAAAATCACTAGCAGCACTAATTAATAATGGTCTCTTGTAAGCATATCTACTGAAAAATCTAATATCATCTTGCATAATTCTGAATATAGGATGTATAATGCCTCTCTTAGATTCAATCACTTGAATTTTATTCCATAGAACTCCTAAACTTTCTAATCTTGCAACAACTATATCGAGTTTATTGATAGTATCCCCAATAATGACTGGCATTACAGCAGTTAACTCTTTTAGATCCTCTATCAGTTGAGCACTTGCAAGGGTTGGTTGAAAGATATGATAAAATGATATGAAAGAAATCATTCTGGACACTATATTCAAGATATAGGGATATTTATTAAAATATGTGTGTCCCTGATTTATATTTTCTACCAATAGATGTATTATCTTCTTTGTATAATAAATGGACATTTGTAAAGAATTGGAAGTTTGATAATAGATATGAGACATCTTTTCTGCTTTCCATTTTACAGAATTCACTAAAAACTCCAATATAAACTCTTCAAATAAAGAATTGATTGATTCCTTTTTATTTTTCTTCTCTGCCCTTATTAAATTATTTATATTCCCTAATTCTCTCTTTGCTGCTTCTAAAGTTTTCAAAAGCGGTCTCTGAGTAGAATTGGATGTCTTTTCTATATCTCTATCGATAGAAATGATTTTCCAGGATAGCATTTCAAAGGAATCATTATTTTGAAACACATTGGAACCAGAAGCAGCATATACTGAAACAAACTGGAATATAGACGGTATTTCTGTATGACAATCAATGCATTTTGCTGGAGAACTTTGTAAATAATCAATAAAACATAGTTTAAACCACATTTTACTAAAAAGTTGTTTCGACAGTCCAGTAGCAGTATCATCCGTCGTATATATTTTAAAGTTAGTGATATTGAACATCTTGGCTGTTTGAATGCATTGAATAATAAGATTGTTGACCAAGGAGGGAGATTCATATGGAAATGAAGTATTATAGATGATTAAAAGTATCTGTAATAGCTTCACATTGGGATACATCATATAGTGTGCTCTTGTTAGTAGGCTTAAACAGCATTCCAAACAGCCTTTGTATGCAGTCATTTGTAACGTTTCAGACCAAACCATCTGGTCTTCAATATGTAACCAATTGGTGAATACATTTGCTTTTAAGAATTCATTTAACACATCAGTCGGTATGTAATATAATGTGATTGTAAAAATAGACCATAAAAGGGCATCCCAATAATAATCGTCTGATGTACATGATCCTGTCTTGTCATTCTCATATCTATCCCTTCTTTCCCAATATTGTTCCAATCGTATGAATAAATCGCTGATGTCCCCCACAGAAGAGAAATACAAAGCTCCCAAGTTTTCTATTGAATAGTTTAATAAATCAAATGTGGTTTCTTTGTTCAAATAGTGTAACCAAAATTCACCTGCATTTAACTCATGCTCCAAGTCAGGTTTCTCTTGAGCCAATGAATCTTTTCGAGTCTTTAGTAACCCAATATCTATGACCCAATATTCATAGCTTGACCATAGTGGTAAGATACTTGCTATGTCATCTCTGTTCTTAATAATTGAACCTTGTGATAGTAATTGCGAACTTGATTCAATACATTCTTTCTCGTTTCCTCTCTTCGCACAGGCTCCACAAGGAATAAACTTATCACATTTGACCTTCCTGATAGTACAAGAATGACAAGCTTGTTTTCTCCTTTCCATTGGATATTTTATTAATATATATTGGAGGATTTCTGGGTGTTTATTACCCTTTAGCTGTATTCTTGTTTGCCTTTATTACAGATGTCGCGTAAATAGTCTTTAAAATTCCAGTTCTTCTAAAAAGCACGTAAACGAAAGGAAAAGGTGTCGCAAATCTAAGTATATGTGAAGTATAAATGTTTTTAATTAACTAAGTCATATATAGGTAAATAGCAGTTACCTAATGGATTGGCATGTGGACAGTCTTGGTTTGTAAAAATGAGTCTACACCAGCTTTACCCAATTCACGACCAATCCCGCTCATCTTATACCCACCAAATGGAACTGAAATTTCTGGTTCATTAGATGTATTAACCCATACTGTCCCAGCTTTAATGCGACGAATATATTTATTAGCTGTGTGAATATTTTCTGTGAACACCATGGCAGCTAACCCATAATCGGTATCATTGGCAACCTTTATAGCCTCATCAAAGTCTCCAAATTTGGAAATACAGATAACAGGTCCAAATATTTCCTGTTGCATTAAATCTGAAGATTGATCGACATCTAATAAGATTGTAGGTGGGATGAAATAACCCTTTCTTTCTTTGGCTACAGAGTAATCTAATAAAAATTCCTTCTTAATTTCTTCCTTTTCTGTCATATCTAAGAATTCATTGATCTTTTTAAACTGCTTTTCCGAGTTTACAGGTCCCACAGTACACTCCTTGTCGAATACATCATAATTATCACCAAAGGTCCAAGTTCTCTTAACATATTCTTTAAATTGTTCCAAGAATTTATCAAAAATAGATTCATGGACATATACTCTTGAATTTGCAGTACAATTCTGGCCTGTATTATAGTATATACCAGATGAAATAGCTTTAATTGCATTCTCTAGATCAGCATCTTCAAACACTACCGCAGGAGATTTACCACCGCATTCTAAGGTAACATCCTTTAAATTTGATTGACCTGCATATTCTAAGATTTTGGCACCAACTTTTGTACTCCCTGTGAAGGATACTTTATCGACATCAGGATGTTTTGCGATGGCTGGGCCCACGGTAGAGCCCTTCCCTGGTACAACATTAACTACACCTGGTGGGAAACCGGCTTCTTTGATCAATTTGGCAGTGTAAAGTAAAGACAAAGGAGTGGAGTCAGAAGGTTTAATCACAATTGTGTTCCCAGCGGCTAGGGCACCTTGCATTTTCCAGGAAGCCATGGCCAGTGGGTAATTCCAAGGGACAATCAACCCGACGACGCCATAAGGTTCCTTTACAGTGTAGCAAAATTTTTCATCACTAACTGGTATAGTCTCTCCCATGGTAAATTTATCAGCAGACCCGCCAAAATATCTAGTTAAGACTTCAACTTGTTCGATATCAGACATTGCATTGGTATGAAATGGTTTACCTGAATCCATACATTCGATAGCTGCTAATGATTTTGCATTTGCCTTAATTAAATCACCTAACTTGTTTAATAGTACGTCTCTTTCCTTTGGAGAGGTTTTATTCCAGACTTCATCGTAAGCCTTTCTCGAACTTTTAACAGCTTTATCCACATCCTCCTCATCTCCCAAATAGAATTTGGTAAACTTTTCACCTGTGGCAGGATTAATTGAATCTTCTTCTTCCCCTTTTACCGAGCTTATAAACTCATTATCTATAAATATTCCTGTTGGTTGTTGAACAGTGATATTTAGTGGTTCAATCTTTATTTCTTTAATTGTTTTTGATGGCATAATATATTAAAACACCGCACTAGTTTAGCTTGCAGTATTGTGTACATATCATTCTTGTACAATATTTTAGCTATTCCCTAGTATATAGCATTAAGAAGATAACTTATATATAATTATTCATCTTCCTGGTTAATTTTTGCTTCTATTAAGGGCATGGTTGCATCTCTTATTAAGCCCCTTTGTAACTGTTTCCTTAAGGGATATCTTGCTTGGCTTATGATCCCTTATACCTTTGTTGTTGCAACCTGTTGTCTTTACAGCGTTCCCTTTAGCAATGAAATTTCTTCAGTGATGCAACAACCGAAGAAACAGCAAAGACACTTAGTGATACTTAATTAAAAGAACCCATAAAAGAGCAGGAGTGGCCAGCCAGAAGTACTGGAATGCCCATGGGAACTATGATAGAGTGTGAAACGAAAGAAATATTTAATGCTAATTATTCTAAATAAAGGTGGTCAAGTGGAAATATATACTTTTAACGGATTATTATCTTAATCAGAATATTGCTCCTGATCGCGTTCAATCATACGTTGCAGCTCTCCTGACATTTCCTCGTAGATTTCTTGGTCCTCTTCATAGTCGTCATAATTTCGGTCCTCTTCTTCTTCTTCTTCCTCGTCATCATCAAAATCGTAATTGTCTTCCATTTCGTCAGATCCAACAATATGAGTGCTACCGTTATCTTGTTCAAATGTATCATCATAGTCGTGATCTGAATCTTGGAGCTCACTATTTTCCAGAAAATCCTTTTGATGACTTAAACTAATATATTCACCACTTCTCCTCTTTGGGATAACTTTCTTGATCAATTTATGGATTGGGGATTCATATCCCGTTTCACCTTCCGCACCATCATTACGTATGTTGTTTCTATTCGATGCAGAATCGTATATTGGTGGATCAGATGGTAAATAACCCATTGAAATTTCTTCATTGATACTATGTGGAGACGTACTATACTCAAAACCAGGTGGAGGTGGTAACAATTTCCCTGTAATGTCTCTTAATCCATCGTTGTTATTATATGAGAATCCAAGACTGCCAATGTTTGATCCTGTACTTGTACTTCTGTCTTCATCATCTTCATTCTCATCATCCTCTTCATCTACTTCTTCTTCTTCACCTGCACTTTCTAATAAAGTATCTTGGCCATATTCCTCATAGGATGGAGGTGGTAATTTCATCCCATTAATTCTTGCATACCCCCATCTCTTAACATTGGCCTCAATATAAACAAATCCAATGGTACCAAAATTTGCATGAATCTTACATGGAATATTAGCACCGATACAAGGGTAAAGATATTTAAATTTCCATCCACGTATGTGGCCGCCAATATTCTTTTCATTAATCTTTTTTCCATTTCTAGTAAAAAAAATTGTACCGCTTCTCGTTCTATACCCAACACCAATGATATCGCCTTTTTCACACTTGGGGAATGCTGTGGCTAGAGATTCTTCTAATGGGAATGAATTGTTGACTCTACGGCTACCATTACTGTCATATGCAATAGAATTATGATGTCTACCAGGCAATCTGAAATATGGATATGGAGATGAGACAAGGCCAAATGAGATTAAATCAGTACTTATTTTACCTTCTAATTCATCTGAACTGTTATTTGATGGCAACTTATTCCATTCAAAGATCTTAAATTCACAGTAGTATACCTTATTGATACATGGAATGGGTAAATTTGTCATTACAGAAGCATCGTAATTATTATTTAGGAAAATGACTTCTGTCTTATTTTCTACGAGAATGGTATCATTAGGTAAATTTGGATCAGGTTGAAATTCCCATGCAGAGGCACCCTCATCTTCAATAAATTGTCTTGTATTTTCATTAATAATTGGATCAAATATATCTCTATTCCCATCAGTTGTATCCCTGCCGTCTTCGTTATTCCCCAACCTATTACGTTCATTAGGGTCATCTGCATTACTTTTTAATGAGGATGTATTATTATTGGCAACTAATAGGGGGGGATTTTCTCTTATAAACTCTTCACCTTGTCTATAATAAAACTGTTCTTCGGGGGTTAATAATGATAATTTTGATGCAACTTCTCTTTGGTCATCTAAATAAACTGACCATTTCCATTTATTTTTGGATTTTTTGGTAGCCGGCTCCTTCTTGTTATTATGACTATTTGATGAAATGATGGCAGAGTTTGTAGTAACATTTATAGGGTCAACGTATGGATCATAGAGACTGGCGTCGATGTCATTAAATCCATCTTGTGGCCCTTGTCGTTCAATATCATTGGCATATAACGAGAGTCTTGACCTATTTCTATTTCGCGATATAAATCCTCCTACTGTCTTGATCACCCAAAAGATCATATTGGCAATCAATATTATCAAAAATACCGAAACGATCACGTATAAAATAATGAAGATATCTGGCCCTTCTTCACCAAAGGAGGGATCCATCGAACCATACTGATCGCCCAGGTCAAAAAAATCCCCGTTCTCATATGCAAGTGGAGAATGAGAATCACTTTTGGCGTCACTATGGCTGTTGTATTCTACTTCCAAAGACTCTTCATATTGTACAATATCAATCTTATTCCCCTCCAAGTACACTATTTGTTTTAACTCTAACGGCAGGGCACATAAACTAGTCGGGAGAGATAAACCATAAATACAAAAGAATAGACATTTCTTGTACCCGTGTAACCCTCTCATGGTGGTAATCCTCCTATTCTTGGACGTATTTAAAAATGCAGTATTAAATGTATGAATATTAATAAAAAAAAAAGCTGTGGATATTGTGAAGAGAGTAAAATATGGATCAACAGATGCTATCAGTGTACTCCTTTCCTTTACTTTTCTATGCAAAATAGTTGTTGTCTATAACTGTAGAAGGAATCTCCTTGATAGCTGTCTTAGATTTGGCGTCTCTTATCTTTTTATACCGCGTAAATTGCAATTTTAAAATGGTCTTTAATTTAAAAATAGTGTCACCCGGCCGCCTCCTGGGTTCGAATTGTAACTCCGAACTTTGGAACAGTCCAAGAGCCCTCTGAGATTCAACCAACCCCCATGTCCTCGAAGATACTAATGGTCTCTAGTCAATTATCATTGTGGTATACCGGTTTTTATGTATATGTATATATGCTGAATAAAAATATTATTCTATGATAAGTCAAATCTGGCTCCCGAAGTGATAGCATACAACAATTTTTGTCTCAAGATAGTCTTATTTCGATAGTCCGGTAACTTCAACAGGTTTACACAAGTAGATGCAGTAGGTAATCTATCCAACTCATACTCACCTCCATTCCGTATTCCGAATTTAGGTTCTAATGCTGAGAATCCCTGTAATGGTGCCTGCGGTACCGAAGTAACAAATCTTAAGAATTGTCTCTTTCGGTTGTCATCAAATTCTTCTAACACTTCCCAGAAATATTGAATTGTTAAATTATCCTCTTCAAAACCACCATACTCTGTATTCTCTTTCAAATCTTGAATATCAACAGGTTTATGACCACCGGATATTAACATTTGAAGGTCTACCGTGTTGAACATACCAAACCAATGTTGGGGAATAATACTGCTTAAACCTTCTAAGAATTTATATGCACCAGGTTTAGCTATCGATCGTAATTTATACTGAGATAATTTCCAAACATACTGTAATACATTAGATCTGTTGACTTTAATATCAGATCCATGGGGAACTAATTCCACTATACGATTGGAATAAAACATGTTCATAGTCTCGAAGTTTAGATCTAAGGCACTCAGTTCTTCTTCTGACATATTCAATAATTGGATTAAATGGGTGTATAGAATTGGATCAAAACTACGTAAATCATCCACACTTAATTGATCAGACCCAATTAGTAATGTCTTCAAGAAAAAATCGGCAAAATTTAGATCCACCAATATGTGATCATATAGACATTTCCCAACAATTTTACCTAAAAACAGAATTACTTTTAATGCTTCTGAGTTTGTTGTAGATTTGGGATACAATTCATGCAATTCATTAGTAGTGAAAAAATTATATTGAGAATCTACTTTAAAGCCTTCTTCAATAACTGAAGTTAAAAATTCCTTTGTCACACCTCCCCCATCAATCCCTTCTTCTCTACCAAATTCATTTACAAAAGTGACAGATAGTTTTGATTTCAAATCTGAACCATAGTTGTATGCATCCATGGCATCAGTAAGAACATGTTCCCTCGAGATTGTTGCTGATCTACGATTGCCACTCATTGGCATCGAGGCCACATCGCCAAATGTATCGGGTGTTAGCCAATTCATAATGTTATCATACCCCATTGCGTGTCTATCAGTTTCAATCAAAAAATAAAAATAGTCCACTCTTTGATTGAATGGGATGAAAAAGGGGCTCTTTATCAATATATTTAATTTTCTAAAAGGTCTAGACATATTACCATGACATTTCTCCTTTAATAATTTAATCAATATATCGTTCCTCCTTTCATAGATATTAGTAGTAATTCCAATATTTATCTCCTTTTGATACAATTCTTCATATTGGGTCAGTACGGGATAAAGATTGACATCAGTAAAAGAGTTATCTACCACACTCCAAAAGTTCTTGTCATTAGCAGAAATAAAATGGCACCTAGAATCTCTAAGATATAACTGAGTTAGTAAGGATAATTCTTTCTCAATCCCAAAGGAACAATCACTATGAATCCCGATGGCTCCTCTCTTTAATGGCATATCACTTGCTCTTTCGTTCCATAAGGTATTAAAAGTAATTTCTTTTAAAATATATGTTAATGTTTTAATTACATTAAAGGGGATGTATGAATTCGATGTCTGAGAAAGTAAATCTGCATCAGTGGCGAATCTTAAATATAATCTTGTCAATTCTCGGGCAAGCCTATATTCTGCAGGCATGTCTGTAATATTAGTGATGTTTTTATCCATTTTAATGAGTCCATCATAGAGTAGTGAATTTAGCGATTGTTTAGCTAGGAGGATCATTAAGATATTATTTTTCATCTCTGTTTCAGTTACAATGTTCAAAATAATATCAAGCACTTGGACAGGTAAAGCAGAAGAATGTGACGTATCCTCTCGATAAGAAGTGTATTTTAATATTCGCTCAATAAACTGTTTTTCCACGATATTGGTAGAATTGGACATGAATTGGAAATTAGCTTGATCCAAATGGGTTAAGATATCTAACATCATAGCAATTGAGTGGTCTGGGGAGTTTTCTAGGATAGTTGTATCGATGTAACAAATATTATTTAACAGATTAGAACCATTATTAAAGGATTCAAACCTTTTCGGGAATAGGTTATATTTCACAAGTGATTGGAACAAATAAAACTGTGGCGTTATATTCTCCCAAAGATCTGTTAACCAGATATCAGAATTCTCTGTTCTTTGAGAGTACAATAATTGCGATAACGTATCAGCATTTTCTGAAGTGATTTCCACATTCCTTACAATAGGTATTATTGCCTCTTTTATAAAATAATTTATGTTAAAATATGTTGGGTTCAAATTAAGATCTTGCAATGTATATTTTAAAAGAGTGTCATCTTTATAATGTTTTAATAAATCCATTAGAGCAAAGTTCCCTAGGGATCCTTCGTATGAATGACAGTATTCCTTTATACTAATTAATATTTCAGCTAGTTTGGTCTCAGGTATCCCATAACCCAACAATTTAGATTTAAACACTATAACGTGAGATAAATTTTGCCTTGCAGTTAATTGTTCATATTGGGGACTATTGAAAAACCTTTTAAGATCTAATATCTTCCTTATATTCTTCTGTATTGTCCTTACTGCTTGTTCCTTTTCTCTATCTTCAGCTCTTCTTTTCCTTTCTTGATCAGCTCTTTGTAAGATGTCTTTCTTTGTAGTAGCTCTGTTTCTGCTTCCCAGGTTGATAATCCTACGTCTTGTCTGACCACCAAAATTTAGCATACTAGTTTCTGATAACACTATACGTCACTTGTGAATCTTGTTCTCTGTTTGAATTTACCAGGTTCTCTTTCTTCCCACCTTATCTCTTAGTAAGGACCTTTTTTCAAATATAATTGAAATTTGATTAAAGTAACATTGATAGAACCTGAAACTATCGGAACTTACACAGAAGCAATGGTGATTAAAATACATTGTGAATGGCTATGGAACTTCAGATAACTATTTATGGATTATACAGGATAGATATATTACAAATTAGGAATGCTTAAAATAGTAGATGAAGTAGAAAAAGTGATCAAAAAGCATTGTTCTTAATATGGTGCAGAGGACTTCTTCTTCTTTGTGGCTTCTGCGACCAGCTCTTCGAACACCTGTGCCTCTTCTTGTTCAGCTTTGGTTCTGTATGTCCTTTGGAACACTCTACCCAAAAGCTTCAAAGCTTCAGCCCTTTTAATTCTAGTATTTATGTCCACAGTTTCATCCTCAAGGACCTTCTTACAAGCACCTCTTAAATTCGAAGTGATTTCAAATTTAGATCCATGCCAGGCCGCAGATAGCACTTTCCCCATTAGTAATTGTTCTTGTTGTGCTAATTCTGCCGCTGTGGGCTTCTCAATTTCCATCCCATGTTTATCAAGGAGCGGTTCACCTTTCTCTGTGGCATCTTTCATCTTCTCTAATTCTTGCATTGTATGTTGTGCGTCTAATGCAGCAGATACAGTTCTCAAAGTATCCATGACTACACCACCTTTAGCCCTCATGGAATGGAACATCCCACCCCATCCAAAGAAGTTTTGTGATCCAAGGAAGATTCTGGCTTGTTCACAATAAACATCACCGATAGTATGTAATATATCGAGCCCGAAGGATTCCATTTTCAATAGATTGGCCTCTAATTACAAATTTCTTCTCAAAGGACAATTTACATGCATCATCGTAGGAACTCTCGGTCAAGATTGACAATCTATCAATCAAAGTCTTACTTAATTCATCAATTCGTTTCTCTTTCTCAATTTGTTGTTCTTCTTCAAATTGTTCCAATTTTGTCTTCTTTTTATTCTCACCATCTATATCGCTCTTGTTCAATTCATTATCCTTCTCATGGAAAATTAAAGGGCTTAGCTCTTCGTTAGCTTTACCTTGCTCCTGTTGTTTCTTCTTCTTTGCATCTTCTTGCTCCTTCTCCTTAGCTTTTTGAGCCTCATCTTCTGCAGACAATTCTTCGGTCCTTTGTAAATTCTTTAACATTTGTAATTCACCAATATACGAAGCAAATGCATCCCCACCAAAGATAACACTAAATTGTTCAGCTGCATCTTCAAATCCACCCTTGGGAATAGCTTCTTTCTTCCCATATCTGTCATATTTCGCACGAAGTGCTTCGTCACTTAACACTTGATATGCCTCAGAGATGGCTTGAAATCTCTCCGTCGCCGTGGGGTCATTGGGGTTCTTGTCAGGATGCTCTTGGATAGACTTCTTTCTATATGCCTTCTTGATATCTGCAGCATTCGCAGTAGGTTGAATGCCCAAGAGATCATAATACGATGAGTCGACAACCATGCTTTATTCCTCACTAAATATGTACTCGCAGAAAAGTAATACGAAAGATCCAGTCACAATAAGGAATAACTAGCTTCTTACCTTCCTTAGTGATTGGTTTAGTATGTCTAATTTGATCTAAAAAGCTGTCTATAAATCATTACTGTCTCAAAGTTGAGAGTAATTAAAGAATTCCAATATCCAGTATTAAGTTGAAAAATAGATACATAAAATTAAAGCCGTAGTGAAAAGCTACCCACCAGCACAACCAGGATAAGGATAGAGGAACAGTCATAGATGATCTTATTTTGGGTCCTGTTTCTATGGAGGGTGGCTAATAGCGGTGTGACAAGGACTTTCTTTCAAGCAGATGAGTTTTGGCAGGCTTTAGAACCTGCACATTACAAGGCGTTTGGATATGGGTCTTTGACATGGGAATGGCAAGTTGGACTACGGAGTTATGCATTCCCCTTTATCTTTGAATTGGTTTATCGTTTTATATCAGTTATGAGAAGGTGTGTCCTTGAGGTAAACATAGAGATAGATGTAGATAAATGGGAATACAGGGCGGTTATTTACTTTCCAAAGATAGTCATGTCCTTTATTGCTGCTCTTGGTGAATATTATACATGCCGCCTGGTGAAGAAATTATACCAATCCACTTTTGACAAGAGGGATGATTCCATCTCCTCTCATGATGGGGACAGTATTCTTTGGATTGCGGCTACCTTATCCATGACAAATTTCTTTAATGGTTTCTTCATCACAAGAACTTTCATCAATTCCTTCGAGATGACTTTAACGGCAATTTCTTTATACTATTGGAATTGGAATGGAATTGACATGGGTGCGAAATCATTCCAATTCTCTCTTTTCTTAGCCATATTTACATGTTTACAAAGACCAAGTAATGGTATACTATGGGTTGTGTTTGGTTGTTCTTTACTGTGGAATCTGTTAAGTAGTCAAAGGTATCAACAACTAATCAGACTAATATATTATGTGATTCAAACTTTTATCCTTGCATTGACACTCAACTGTGTAATCGATTGTTATTTTTATGGCAAAGTTGTATTCCCCATCTTCAAATTTATGAAATTCAACTTCACTACATCATTATCCCAGTTTTATGGAGTAGCACCATGGAATTTCCATCTCTTTCAAAGTATGCCTTTACTCTTGGGTTATTCTATCCCATTTTTCATCATTGGGATGGGTTATTCGTCAGGTAGACCATCTCAATTCTACAAAATCTCACCGTTGCAAAGTGTCAAACTAACAATCATAACGAATCTAGTTATTTATTCAACTCTATCGCATAAAGAATTTAGATTTATCTACCCATTGCAACCATTATTTATCATGTTATCATCTGTGGGATTTTTGAAGATCCGTGTATATGTGCCTAAAATAATACTTTATTTAGTGCCTATGGTATCCGTGATTCTATTTATCGTGATAGATTATTATCATGAATCTGGCTCAATTCAAGTCATAAAATATTTGCACAATGTCGACAATATCGAAAGTGTTGGTTTTATTATGCCATGTCATTCTACACCAGGACAGTCATACCTTCATAGGGAAAATATTAAAGATTTGTGGGCTATAACATGTGAGCCGCCTTTATTTCTGTTGGAGGATCCAGGTGCCCTGCCCAGATTGTCAGATTATATGGACGAGAGTGATTATTTATATGATGATATCCCTACATTCATAGAGAAATATATGCATACTGAATATACTATGGAGTCCAAAGAATTTGACAAAAGATGGCCGCAGTATCTTGTCGTGTTTGAACATTTAGAGAAGGCATTCCTGGGGGGGTATTTACAAGAAAACCATCTCTATGAAGAACATAAAAGATTCTTCAATTCTTTATTCCATTGGGACTCTAGACGTACTGGAGATATCATTATTTACAAGAGGAGTGCATTGGTATAGCTGCATTTATCTATAATTCATATGTATAACTAATAAGTACTTTTTGATAAAAATGACTTTCATAAAGAAAGTTGATCTCAAACTTAATTAAACGTTGAAAATATCTCATCGTTCTATCTAAGGTTCTTTCTGTATCTGTAAAAGTTATGAAGGAAGAAGCAGCAGGATTGGAGGATGGTACGTAGATTAGCAGTTAGTAGCAAGTGTATCCATACATTTAGAAGCCCGTGTGTGCTATATGGAAGTCCTATGTTGCGGAGTTTCCATTTATCAATATTGAGAAGACAAGAACATCTCTTTGACAATGTTATAAAGAGATTGCCCAACAATTTGATCACCACTGCGAACTCATATGTTCAGAAATTATCCACACTGGAAGATAAATTAGCTATGGGGCAGCAATTCGATGTCCAGACACAACAAGAGTTCTCTAACTTGTCCTTAATTAATGGAGTGTTTGAACATTATAGCAGTATATTGAAAGAGATTGAAGAATTACAGGATATGGCTCGTACAGACCCAACTTTGAAACAAGAAGTCACTAAAGAACTAAATCTATTAATCCCTAAGTTTAATGAGGCATCTGAGAAATTATTCGAACATTTAATCCCACCTCATCCATTTGCTGATAAAGCTTGCATTATAGAATTACATCCAGGTGTAGGTGGTATTGAAGCCATGAATTTCACACAGGACCTATACGATATGTATATGGGATTCATTGCCAAGAATAAGTGGAAGTCTCATGTGATCTCTAAGCTAAAGAATGAGAGTGGGTCAGGTTTAACTGGTGCTATCCTAGGTGTTGATGAATTGGGTTCATATAATACATTACGGTTTGAGGCAGGAGTTCATCGAGTACAAAGGATACCTGATACAGAATCTAAAGGTCGAACTCATACTTCCACTGCTGCTGTAGTGGTATTGCCACAGATGGGTAATGAGTCAGATAAAGAGATGGATGCGTATGAAAGAACTTTTAAACCGGATGAAATCAGAATTGATGTCAAACGTGCAAGTGGTAAAGGTGGACAACATGTTAATACCACTGACTCTGCAGTTAGGTTGACACATATTCCATCGGGGATTGTAGTCTCGATGCAAGATGAGAGATCACAATTAAAGAATAAAGCTAAAGCCTTTGCCATTTTAAGGGCTCGATTAGCTGAAAGGGAAAGAAAAGAGAAGGAGGAGAATGAACGTGCTGCCAGAAAGAAACAAGTGACCACTACTGACAGGTCAGACAAAATTCGTACTTATAACTATCCACAAAACCGCATTACAGACCATCGTTGTGGGTTCAACATCCACGATATTGATGGTGTGTTGTCTGGGGAAAGATTACAAGAGATCATAGACGCAGTAGAGAAATATGATATTCAACAACGTTCCAAACAGCTTCTGGAAGCTTCATGAGTGGTATCCATCATTGTAAATAGTTACTTTTATATAAAAATTTTGTATGTATATTCTTAACGATAGCAATAGTGATCATCTTAATGAAGCATTTTTTAAAAGCTGTGAGATCAAGCATTGAATTATTAGAGCATAAAGAAAAAGATTGCTTGAAAGAAAAGAAGAAGGTAAAGAGCAGAACTTAAGCTCGATGATTATTAATGACAGATATTGTAGATAAGAATGTTTGGTTCCATTACAAGTCCTCACTGAAAGTAGGAGAAAGTGAAAGGTTCATTATCACATATGATCTCTATGAAGGTGATACCATCCCCGAAGATTTGCTATTAAACTCCCTCTGGTTGAAAGTAAAGAATATAGAATATCTTTCATATAGGGCAGGCTATTTAATGGGTCCCTATATCATATATGTCGATTTAAGATCAGAGAATTATCACCATTCTCAAAAGATCATTGCCTCTGCAGATCAACCTAAATTTGAACCCAATTTACAAGCACAACAGCACCGAATTGCTGAGTTACCGGTCCATAGAATTCAGAATAGGTATACTTGGATAGTGGATGTGGTGAGTCAGATTCTTTTTGCCACTACTTCAAAGGTATCTTTTGAATTATCAATTGCAGCGACTAAGAAATCCCTTGAGAGCAAATTTATTGACATTTTACCTAGTTTAGCAACCTATTCTGATCAGTTACAAGTGACAAGATTGACTACATTGGATATGTGGAAACTTCCACCTCAATTATTTGAAACGAATAGTAAAAATATGCCAATACACCTCGTAATATTAACTCATGGTTTGCATTCAAATGTGACGACAGATATGGCATATATTCAAGAACAAATCTATAAGTCTCAGGATAAGTACCCCAATGAGCAACTGGTTGTAGAGGGGTTCCCTGATAACGTCTGTCAAACTGAGAAAGGCGTTAAATACCTTGGAACAAGGGTAGCAGAATATATTGTAAACAATTTGTATAACGAAAGAGTCAAGAAAATATCTTTTATTGGACACTCTTTAGGTGGATTGGTACAAACTTTCGCTATTGCATATATTGCGACCAAATATCCTTGGTTCTTTGACAGGGTACAACCCATTAATTTTATTGCTATGGCTTCACCTTTACTAGGTATTGTCACAGATAATCCTGCATATATCAAACTACTATTATCTTTTGGTGTCATTGGGAAGACAGGGCAAGACCTTGGTTTGGATAAGAATCCCAATGATAGTGAACCCTTATTATACTTATTGCCTGGAGATCCCGTCAGATCGATATTAACTCGATTTAGAAGAAGAACTCTCTATGCAAATGTAGTCAACGATGGTATCGTACCATTATATACTGCCTCGTTACTATTTCTGGATTATGATGAAATCTTAACTGCATTAAAGAAGACCACTTCTGAGAATGTGATTGCAGAAAATGTTACAATATCAGACAATGCAAAGTTTTTCAGTCGAAATTTTATTAATCCATTGACCAAGATGATGAGTCTATGGGCTCCCCAAAAATTTCCCACCAATGAAGAAGACTCTAAGTTACCAAAAGTGTCTATTTTAGAATCTGCCACATCGATTTTGATGCCTCCGTTACCAGATCAAGCCTATATTATGGATCCAGATTCTCGTGAATCTTGTATCATTCATGACAGAGTGTATACAGAGGCTGATATACCACCAAAGGAAGATGTGGAAGAAAATATATATAATAGTAGTAATATTTTGTTACAACCATTTACAATTGAAAAAAGGGAGAGGGAGAAGTATCAAAAATTAGAGGAAGCTATCGCTAGACGTTGGCATAATTGTCTTTCTTGGAGGAAAGTAATTGTGAAGTTAAAACCGGACGCACATAATAATATTATCGCGAGAAGAAGATTTGTGAATGCTTACGGGTGGCCAGTAATAGATCATCTGATAGACAATCATTTCAATGGTGATATCCTTGATACTATAGCTGTATCAGCCATTAAAGGTGACTCTTCAAATATTGCAAGGCCTGAAATACCGCCTCGGTATCAATGGATAGTAAGAAAAGATGGGGAAAGTATATTTGATGTGGGTCCCACAGGGATGATATCTACGATGAGTGAGTTATTAGATAACTTTACCCAAAAACAAATAATAAATAAAGGTCATAGTAGTTCTAATCTAAAAGATGAGATCATTAGATATGAGGAAATGAACAATAACTCCTTACATTAAAGCTCTATAATTTTTCACTTTGTGCTAACATTCCACATGTTGAAGGAATATAATTTGTTAAAAAGAATTTATGACTGTATATACAATATATCTAAATAATATTCCCATATGCAATCCTAAATAAAGAATCTTGGATTGCACCATCACTTAATTGCTTTATATGGAGTTGAGTCCTTATGTCAGTGAAATCACCTCTTTTAATATAGGAAGAATTAGTGAAATGGCTTACATTTTCACCATATTTCAAGTTTATAACCTTTAAAATCTCAAAAAAGGTTGTTTCTTGTGTATTCTGGAAATCAAATGGCATCTGTAAACTTCCTTTTACAGCTTGAAAATCGAGTTCTAGTTGGGATAATCCAATTTTGTTGAATTTATTCAGTTTCAGTATAGATTCCACAAAGTAATTTATCATAATATTTAATAATTCGTTTTTAATATTGAATAGTAAATTCTGTGGGATATCGCTCGTCTGTAAATGTGCTTCCAATCTTTTTAGAATATTAATTGTATTTGTAATTTCGGATCTGGGTCCATCTTCGGCTAACTCTGTTAATACCCATTGACCAATTTTAAAATATGTTTGTAAGGATTCCTTTAGCAATTTTTGGATTCTGTGAGTGATCGAATTTTGCAGATCGATATTAATATTACTTTTATACTTGTCTAGTATTTCTTGGAAAACGGACATATATTCCTTAGATTCCTGCTTGTTGACCGTTTGAGTCAATCTAATAAAGATAGTTTCATTACTAAAATCATTTATCTTATTGTATACACCGTTTAATAACTCAAGTTTTGTAATTGTTTGATATAATTCATCTTCCTTGGTGTGTTTTTCGGGTAAAGAATCTGTGGTTAACACATAATGTAAATAGGATGATGATAATTCTAAAAAAATCTCTGAGCAAGTTTTCAATTTGTATTTCAATAAGGGTTCACAATTTAAATCGTAAAATGGGTGGAAATAATCGTAAACTTTTTCTAAGATCTTAATGAAGTTCTTACTTGATTTAGCCAGTTCACTGGTGTTTACAGTAAGTAAATGGAATTGATTCGCGATGGTTTTAATTTCATAATTGATCCAGATATCCCAAAATTCATCAGATATAAGAGATACTAACCCATCGCCGTGATAATGATACGTTTGAATTAAGTTCTTATCTGTGGATATAATTTGAGAGATTAATGTTATTAATGACTTCAAATTATTTTGCGATAAAATGTTATTAATTCTCTCCCGCATTGGTAGTAATACATGATTAATAAACTGTTCATGTAATAATTCAGTTGTTAAACCCACAGTGTTATCTTGAAAGATGTTTATACATTTATAAAGGTTTGCATTTAGATAATCATTCAAAAATTTAAAATATACCGCAATATCGTTAATTGAGGATTTATGGAAATGATACGTGAACCTTACTTGGAAATTTGTTGCCAATGATTTGAAGTTCCAAAGCTGTCTATTATCCTCGTGTAAATATAAACAGACCAATTTATAAAGATGTGACGATCTCTGACGCAACGCATTGATGGATGTGGCATCAGATAATAAAAATTTGTCTGTATCCCATCTAGAATCAAGTAACAGTTGGTTGAATGTTCCTGATTCTTTATTACAAAAGGGGGTTAAAAGTTCATTATCAAATTTATCCAAAACTACTTTAACAATAGCGTCGCTTTTCAAAAGATGTCCTTCAGATAAGACACGCTTAACCTTATCAAAAATAAGGTATAATTTTTCATAACACAGTTCAGCTATATCGGTAGCCACCAATTGATCAATATCTTCTTCGATCTGTTTCAGTTCCTTGATATTGGAGTCAATAGCCAATTTCTCAATAAGTTTATTTTCTACAGTGTCTAATATTTGTAAATCTCCATATTTCTGTCTTAATCTATCTACATCAGATAATTGAGTAATATTTTCTGTGATATCGTTGGAAATAGCTTCGAAATATGAGGCTTGCTCAGTGACAAGTTTCCTTAATTTTTCTTTCTTATCTAATTCGATTGACAGTTGTTTTCTTTGTTCGTTAATCGTTTCGATCTTTTGGTCAATGGAGAATAAGTCTTTAATGTCATTCATTTCTGTTATATTTTTACTTTACCGAACAGCTCTCCTGCCAGAAGAATATATAATTTACATATAATGTCGTTTTGGTTAGCTGTAGAAATATTTCCACTACTGTTTACAGTTGGCATTTTTTGCTCTTCTCTTTACTTTTTCTAACGTATTTTTTTCAAATAAGGTCCAAAATTCCGCGTAGCCCTAACAGTTTTATTAAAATGACACTAAATCGTCGTCAAAATTGGCACTGAGTAAAACTAAGAAATGAACTAGCAATTGCAGCAGTAAAGCGGTAAATCTTATCAATCAATTAAAAGGATAGGATCATATTTAGCAGGACCGTATTTAAGTGGGAAAAAAGAATCTTCTGTTAAAACCATCCGTATAATTTTTGTAGATTGTTGCCAATATCAATAAAATACTGTGAATAACGTTCTATGGGTACAAGGGCATATGAAAGATGATCAATTGGTTTAGACGACTAAATGAATACTTGTGATAACCCGGAACTTGGGTTATCGGAGCCCTAACTATTTTTACTGAACTTTGTGAAAATCTGCATCGACGTCCCGTCGAGGAGTTATTCTTTTAATCAGTATTTATGACGAGGAGGAGTGGTAACACTACGAGACCTTCATAAGATTATATCAAGAAGAACAAGCAGGGATAATACTTCACATCGTACAAGTATAGATT
>JAJLXW010000492.1:0-11427 GCA_030571515.1 Monosporozyma aquatica
TATTCCCTCTCTCTTTCTCTCTCCCTCTCTTTCTCTCTCCCTCTCTTCCTCTTCCTCTCCTGTTGTTCCCTTAGTTGTTACTTAACCTTAGTTAATTTTAATGATCTTAATTATTTGTTTGTTGTTGTCAAGTATGAGATCCAATTGCATTTTTTTTTACAATTCTTTGCATTCCTTACTCTCTATTACTAAAGTCATTACGTTATCAAGATAAAAGTGTCGATAGAGATACTAATATATTTATTTTTTTTTACATAGCTATTATTCTAAAGTGTTAATATTCTGTTTTCTTTCAAGAAAAGTGTTTATATAGACAGTTTTTTTCTGGATCTATAGTGGTACAATTCTTGGTGTTTATCTCTAACAAAGTCTTGTGCAGAGTCGATCTCTCCTTTGAGAGGTGTACTTCACTGGAGGAACAGAGAACAACCAAAGAGAGAGATTGTTAGTGGAAACGCCAATAAGGTGATCATTTGTTTGTTTGAAAGTCAGTTGTTACTTTCTCCTTATCAAAGTTTTGTTTGCTTTGAGGAAATATATTGTTTATTGAGCGTGAATTAAACTCTTGGCTTGCCCAACCAATAACCATAAAAACATACTGAATGATGCACGCTTAAGTATTCCCGGAATGACAAGACTGTTCCATCAAAGTAAAATGAAGAACCACCTTCTTTTTCTCCTAAGGTTCTTTTGGTGACTTAATTCAGATGACCTTCCGTAAATGACAGAAAGCAACGAAAACAAACGGGTAAGGTAAAGGGCATACAGACTATAAACAAGAAAGGTTAACAGTCTAACACTGAGTAAATACTTTAGTGTAACCCCAGAGGAGTTCAGGGGTGGAATATTCTTGGCTTAATGTACCTTCAATACTCCATTACATATAGAACTAGTTTCTTATCAAAGGACATAGTATGAAAAACCACAAGGAGACACCACTGCTTATTGCTAATATTCAAAGAACATACCTCTCACAACCTTCCAAATATTTGAATTCTTTCACGTATAGGTTTGATATACTCTTGTGTATCAAGTGTCATTTGAATACTTGACTGTCTTGGTGGTGTGTGGATGTTCTGTCACATTTCCCCGACGGCTTTTCGTAGAAGTATATAAAAGGCAGAGAATCTACCAAGTTTGGGAGACATTCCAGTGGAGAAGAGACTACTTTTCTTTAAAATACAATTTGTATTTAAATTAAGAAGATGGCTATAGGGGGGTATATATGGTGGTTTGACCAAATAGAAGTTGGTATATACCTGTTCGCTATCTCTCCTTCTCCATTTGCAAGAATTGAGTGGTTCACGCGTCCACCGAGGAAAAGAAGTATGTTTGGCTGGTACGGTTGAAATGCAGATACTGGTTTTATATATTTTGCTCTTATGGAAGGGTTGGATACATTTAAAATATAGAAATAATCCTATTATATTAATAGAAGCTCAAGATTTAATAAGAAAGTATAGAAAAAAATTCCCTAACTGCAAATGGTGAACACAACTACGTATTATCAAAATATCTAGAACTTCAAGGGCAGTTGTTCTAAAGGAATGAAGCAAAAGTTGAATGGTTACACAGTTATCGAGAAATTATTCTGGTGTTGTTTGTCCTACCTGTGTGATCTGTCCGAATCAAGATGCGGTCATTACTGCTGATAGATTAGTTATTTGATATCGTTGAAATTAGAAACAAATAAGTTCATTTAGGTTTTAAGGATGTGATGGGTTGAAACGTTTGGAATTGAAATATAGGTGTCGATTCTGGTACCCGTATACAACTTTTGGCTAGGGAAACTCCAGGCACCTAATAATGTAACACATACATAGTTTAATATAATTCCTTCTTTTCAATTTGACAAAGAGCCATTATCCAGGTAAATTAGGTAAACGTTTACTGTCCAAAATGTTTAAAGAGTGGATTACATTTGGTACTATCACTCAAACTATCTTCCTCTGAGTTGCTCTAATACGATATTCATCCATTTTTCATCAAAATCAAGATACCATTGCCCAGGCAGTCAGCAAATATTGTTAACATATTCTCTAATGTTATGCAAGAAGAGGTGGGACGTAAAAATTCTTTATGAAAACTTCTATGTATATACTGTCACTTTATCGAAATAATTATGAAAAATCTTGAGAAAAATTCCATGAAAAAAAAAAAGTTAACTATCGCATTAAAATACCTTTTCTAAAGGCAGCTACATAGATGACCCAAAAGCATTCGTTACATCTGCGGAATTGATTAGTTTTGTCACCTAAGGATATGTCTGTTTATAATTTATCTAATACCAAGTCTTTTGGCCACGATAATTGGTGTTTCCGATTACAACCATTATATAAACATGGACTTCTAACCAGTTTGAGTAATGGTGAAATCCATCTTCTGGATTGGAACACAAACCAATCAATAAAAGCTTTTAAGGTAGGAACTACCGCTGTTAATGACCTGAAAGTGATTAATTCTGATATTCATAATGGGGACTTATTTGTTGGTTGTTCTATGGATACAATAGCAACATTTGATGTGAGACAATCTGCAGAAAGATCTGTTACATCGATTACAAGTGAAAATGGATCTCCTGTGTTATCGTTGGGCTCTATGAATAATCATTTAGCATATGGTACAGAGTTGAAAGGCGTGGATGCCCAATTACACATTTACGATGTTAGAAAAATGGATACGCCGTGGAAATCACTTATTGATTCGCATCATGATGATATTACCTGCATTAAATTCCATCCCTCTGATCCCCATGTATTGCTAAGTGGATCGACTGATGGGTACACTAATATTTATGATTTGACACAAGAAGAAGAGGATGATGCCCTACATCAAGTCATTAATTATGAGTCCATCCATTCATGCGGTTGGTTGGCACCAAGGCGTATCTTTACATTATCTCATATGGAGACCTTTGCTATTCATGAATTGAATGATAAATCTGAAGAAAACAAAGAACCACAACCTTTGGAATTTGGGGATGTGAGAGACAAATGGGGATGTGACTACGTGGTTGATGTATATCCAGGTTTCATAGCTGCTGGTAGGTCCCACGATGCAAACAATTGTGAATTAAAATTGATCCCATTCATCAATGAAGAAGCAGATACGGCGAATGCAGTGACTATCCAGAATGCACACGGTTCAGAGGTTGTTAGAGATGTATTTATTCCATCTACTGATTCTTCTTTACTTTATTCTTGTGGTGAAGATGGATCTGTCAAGATATGGACGAATTCCAATGGCTCTTTATCAATCCCAGAAACCTTTTGGGATTATTCGACGAAACAAAATGTGTTAGATGAATCCCATGAGGTTGATATGATTGAAGAAGAAGAGGTACCTCTATTCATTCCCACAACAGAGAAATTGAAGGAAAAGTTAAAATCAGAAGATAAAGAAAAGTCACGTAAGAAGAGAAAACATAAGTGCATGGATAAAAAGGAAAAGAAAAGCTCTAAGGGTCATCGCTATAAACCATATTAAACTTATACCGGATCATAATTGAGTAGACGTACTGCAAAATAGTAGGATGAGGACAGGAATGGTCTGAGCAAAACTTAAGCTCTTTTCTTGGTTAGATTTCACTGACGAGTTATAGAATGTAGATTTAGGTAGTTGGCTATGGAAAAATATATGTATGATATCTATATATTCCATATATTCCGGACCTTTGTATTTGTTAAGATACCATGGTTGATGTGAAATGGGGTTTCTTTAGAGTGATATTTATTTCCACAAAGGAAGACTGACGTGTCTACTTTGATTATACAATCATACCCAACAATAACAACTAATATGTATCTAGGTGTATACTACGGAACGACAGACTGATAGTAAATGTAGTGGAATGAACAAGGGGTTCGCTCCTTTTTGAAAGGTTTCTGACAGAAGTTTTGAAGTGTTATTAAACTGAATCTAAGAATAAACCAAATATTAAGTGGAATAGAAGGATACAATTCTATTCCCAGAAAGTGGTGGACAATTAAGTGATTGAGGTTATTTAAAGTTGACTAATCAGGACAAGGATAAAGATGAGCAAAATTGATTGCGGTTTCTCACGTTTCTGGAAAGGGTCTACATACCATTCATCATGAGGATACGAAACTAGAAAATGGTTCGAAAGTCGAAGTCATTGTGGATAAAGATAAGAGAATAGATTATCTACAATGTCATGCTGGTCACTATCTATTAAACGCAACCCTACAGTCCCATCATACAGAGGGGAAACTGTTAGTTGGTCCATGGGAGATGTCCCCACCACACAAGTTTAGAACCAAATTGATTACTGCAATTATATTGAACTTGGGGAAAGTTTAACTAAAGAAGAGGTCACAGATGTTACCACGACTGTAAGTGACTATATTTCAATGAAACCATTGCCTATCAAAGTGGTTGAAAGAACACCAGAGATGCACGATGGTGTAGATACTTTTAAAGTGCCTATAGGTTATGATTTGGAACAAGGTATATTGTGAACTATCCATATAGGTGATATTGCTGCTAACCCTTGTTGTTGTACACATCTTACAAATACAAGTCAGATTGAATGTCTTCTTATCTTACCAAACCAAACCACGATAAGCGGTTCAAATTCAAGGTATATACTTCATGTATGAACATAGGGTGCAAGATTATGCGCAAAAGGTTAATGATCTTACAAATGATCTTAACACATTACTATATTGCAATGAAGGTTCCATTGTGGAAAAAGCCGGTAAATTGAAGGAACAATTCCATCAAGGAGCCAGGAGAAAACCATTTCGGATCAAGGAAATGGCATCCTTAGAGAGTATAAAGATTAAGGATTGTTCAACAGAGAGGGGAAAGCCTCTTTATTAAAGGATGAATAAGGATCCAATAGAATTTTTGATGGAAGTATGTAGACAACTATCATTTCATTTGGAGAGTTTAACTGATCCTTTTCAAGTATTATGTGGGAGGAAGGTATTCAAGCCGAATCTGGTATGGATTCAATTTTGCTTCTCCCTTTTTGAATTAAGGAAAACAATCAGTAAAATTGTCAAACAAGTTTCGCAAACAGTGAACCAAATGAGAGGTGGTAGTGGCAGGAAGGATGGGAAATGGTGAAGTAAGATTATCAACTTCAGCTAAAATGAATCCGATTTATTATTCCATTTCTTAGCTACTGCGTTCTAAAACATCTGGCAAGGGATATATTGCAACAGCATTCAAAGCACTTATTTCAGTTAATATATACAAGTGCACCACACCGTGGTTGAAGTGCTCTATTAGTGATATAGTTATATAGAAACCAGGCTCTGTTACCCGCAACATTGAAATTTGCATAGTAGAAATGAATTAAAGAAATTCGAAAAGACGCCAAAATGAAGAAAAGCAGTTATATGGATCACTTTACTCTCATCGCGTAAACAAAGCAAGAAGAAGAAGAGGGAGAGGATTTGGCATATATATCCAATAATCGGACAATGAGTAGTGTAATCAACAAGAGTGGGACACGTTTTGTGCCCAAGGCAAGACAGCGTCGTGCCCAGCCGGCAGCTACACCAATTTTATCAAAACCAGCTCCGGTGATTACCAAAGAAGTGTCTCAGGATGCAGAGGCAGCCGAACCAACTGAGCTCATCGTACATGAAGATTCCATGGCAGGATCTACTCAAGTAGCAGTGAGTCAGACAAATGGAATTCCGAAGGACAATACCGCGTCAACAAACTTAAAAGATCTAGTGGTTGCTAATGGATCCATGGAAGAATCACATTTATCTCAAGTGAACACTCAAGTTGAACCAAATCATATCAATTCTAAACCAAATAATAGCACCACACCAGCTGCTCGTGTTAAAAGGTTAGGTTCCTTAAGTCAATCTTCCCTAGAGAGACCTAATTTTAAACAGAAGCAATTAGAAAAAAAATTGCCCAAATTATCTGCCACAAAGCCACAGACACAACAAATTAACAATAAGAATAACGATGTTGTGAATGGATCCGTGCCCACAAGAAAGCGTCTCCCCAGTATCTCAAGTAAGGGCCCCAAAAAGATGCAGGTAGCACAAATTATTGAAAGTGAAAGGGCTACTCTGAACACTTTGAAAAGAAGAAAACTTTCTACCAGGACACCAGTCTCAAAGAAATCTGGGTCCACTCATAGGGTTAGTATAGTGTCCAAGATCTCGGTGCCTGGGGCTTCATCTATTGCTATCCCAACGGGCAGTAATATTACGTATGATGAGAACGATAGGCCACACTTGGAAGATGATGGGTTATATCAAAGAACATCAGATCATTATAAAAAACATATAGTAAAGAGTCTTCGAGATATTCCTGAACGTATTGAAGAATCTGAATCTTCACAGTATATGATTGATGAAAATAATTTCACCATGGCTGAATTATGTAGACGCTCATTGCCCATTGGTGAAGTGTCAGATAATTATCAAAGATCTAAAAGCGCATATAAGGCTAAAATGGCAAAAAGGAAAGAATTAAGAGAATTAAGACAAAAGGCTCGTGCAGAATTTAAATCTTTACAAATGTTGAATAAAGAAGATGAAGAAGAAGAAAAGAAACGTAGAAAAGAGGCCCAAGAGAAATTAATGAATGCTGAAATTCCAGAAGAAAGAGTTACTCAAAGTATGCAATTAAAATTAACTGCAGATGGTACCATTGCTGTTGATGAAGAATCTACAGTGGTAGACAGACATAAGAATGCAAGTTTAGAGAATGCACAAAAGAAGAAAGTGGATGAAAACCCATTTGATAACTTATACAATAATAATTCATATGGTAGAAATTCATTCACAGATCCATGGACACCTGATGAAATGATTAAATTTTATAGAGCCCTATCGATGTGGGGGACAGATTTTAATTTAATTGCTCAATTATTTCCATATAGGACTCGTAGACAAGTGAAGGCAAAATTTACTAATGAGGAGAAGAAATATCCTGTAATGATAGAATTAGCTCTACGTGCTAAATTACCACCAGATTTTGAACAATATTGTCATGATATTAGGAAACAGATGCCCACTGTGGACGAATTTGATGAAAAGATGAAAGCATTACAAAAGGAACATGAGTTACATCTTAAGGAATTGGAAGAGGCTAAACAGTCTGCCAAAATAGAAGATCAAGACACCGAAAGAGATAATGAAAATACGAGTACGACTAATAGAAGAGGCGCTGGTGGTTTTACCAACAGGGATTTGAAAACTTATAGAAGAAAGGAGGTTGTTCTTGGCACCATTGATGATATCAAGAGGAAGAGGGAAGAAGAAGAAAGACAAATTCCGTCAGATGATGATGATGATGATGATGATGAAGAAGAGGAAGAGGAAGGAGTAGATGAAGAGGAAAAGGATGGGGAACCAGTTGAAAAGGCAGCGGAAACGATAGGTGAGAACGATAAAAGTTAGGTGTTGTTTTTCTTTTTGTCTTTTCAACACTCATTTATAGACTTTCATACATTACTTTGGATCGAGGTATAACCACTTTTATTCTATCTTATTTAAATATTCATGAACCACTAAAAGTATATAACATTTCAATATCTTTCGAGCTTGATCACTCTTATATTAAGAATCTCCTTTTTAGAAGCTGAAAAAGAGAACAGTAATCTATTAAGAAAAAGCGTGTAATACGGAAGATGGGAAAGTATAGCAAAAATAGGTACGTTAAAACCGGGAAGAAGCTATTAAAGGGTCAATGGGTGGACCAATAGATTCTCTTAGAAGGATACAGCGAAGTAACTATGAATTACATATAGAAGAAGATTCAAGAGACCAGACGTTTTTAGAGATAACGGTAGTTCCTCGAAACTATGATACGAAAGTGATAACCAATATATTGCTGGCTGGGATACTAAATTATGGATTCTACTGGTACATAGTTAAGCCTCAAATATACCTGGGGAAATACTCCTTCTATCTTCAATTGGGTGTATTGGTTGCTTCCATTTTAGTGATTAAGAATCCGAAGGTAGAGCAAATTACTGTAATTAAAGATTGTGGTATTCAATTATCACATTGGAATGGGTATATGTTGTTACCGTACACCATTGGTAAACAACTGACCAGGACAAGGGAATTTATCTCTAGGGATAGGATATTGGATGTTATTATTAATGAAGGGTTTTACCAGTGGTATCAAGTTATATTTTATCTTTGTATTATGATACGAGATGAAAGAAAATTAAAGATAATGTTTCCTGGATATATTAAGATGAAATTAGATGATGAGAAGTTAATCTACCAATTGTGTCAACGATATCTCTACACTAGAGACGATAAAATAAAACATGATTGTTTACACTGATGGGAAGAGAAATTTATATATTATATCTAAGCATTATACTTTTGTATAATAATATGACACGGTGTCTCTAGCATTAATGGCATTAATGAATTCCACATAGGACCAAGTTAAGTTCTTTGCACCAGTGAGGAAACCCGTATATTTATTAAACTGTTCACTCATTTCCCCTTGATTATTAACATGGGTTCTTACAATTTGAATAAATCCATCGGCAATATTCAATATTTGTTTCATAGTATCATTAAATGCAACGGAATGATATGGTAATTTTAATTCTTTGTAATAGTTCTTCCTTGACTGAGTTTGGAAGAATAAATACCAAAAATTTTCCTCCTTGAGAGGTATATATAAATCCAATTCTTGATCAGTTAATGATTTCACAAGTCGATACAAAATAGTGGCACCTTGACATGTAGATAAGAACCATGGATTACCTTCAGAGATGGTCACACCATCGTAAATATCTTCTGGATATCTGCCCAAAGCAACTGCAGCATTCTTACCCTTATGAAGATGTTCATTAATTGGATATAACGTTTTCATTTCTTGCATTAATTTGTATAAAACATTCAATACCATTAGATTATCTACATCAAAGGGCATATGAATGGGGTGGTGTTTTAAGGAGGTGGGTAAAGGATGTGTAATCAGAGATGCAATTAATACAGCAATATCTATCTGAGAAGGACGTTCTTCCCAACTGCTTGGTGTTTCTAAGATGATGTTTTTTGATTTATCCATATAATAATTTGTAATAAAAGTTTCTAACTTCTGTATTGTATCTACTACTTGTAATGTGTCTTGATAATTCTGCGGAGAATAAGATTGATATAATTTTAATGCATATAATTGTACCATATTATTAAAGAAATGATACGAATAAACTTCTTCCCATGGATCGAAACTTGCTCTTTGCCAATGGGAAAGAATATATTTAACATCGAATTGACAAATTTCTTGTAATATTAGATTTTCTTCAAAGATATTCTCAGTCTCGATTAAATATGTTAAAATGGCAATTAATCTTAATGCAGGGCCATCGGCTTGTGGTCTCCCCCAATTTAATTCAAATTTTGTATTATTACAGTAAAATTTTGGTTCCCCCAAACCTGAATAATTATTATCTTGAGAGAATTTTCCTGATAAATTATCGATTCTTTGTAAGACTTTGGAATTATCAATGTATTGTGAAATTAAAGTATTATATAAAGTGAAATTTTTGTGTAAGCCATTTGAAATTAAATTTAAAATTGTGATTGCAGAATCTCTTGTCCATTGAAAGAAATAATTTGGTGAGTTCCTTGACGGGGATGCAATAATGACACCATTTGAAATATCATCTTCATATGGTGTGAAAAAATTATCTTGACTATTTCTGGTAGTAATATTATTTTTAATATTTAATAATATATTATTCATTGAAATTTCAAATTGTTTATTAATCCAGTGGTTAAAATCGGTAGAATTTGAATATGATTGATATTGAATTAATTCGAAATTATTTTGTTGATTAAAATTATTGATAGTGAAAGTATCATTGGCATTTGAACTTGCCCATATGAGTGAAAAGCCAGGCAAGTAGAACGTAATTAGATATAAAACTGAGACCATTATGCTTTTGTATCAGTTTGTTTCTTTCTTTTCTTTGTGTCTCTATTCAACTGAATGAAAAGTGTCACAAAATAGGATGAGATTTGTATTTTTTGTTTTTATTTTTATTCTGACAGGGGAAGCAATATTGCAATTCCCCTTTTCGGAAATCATACAAAAAAAAAAAAGAGCTTTATAAAAAAAAAGTCCGGTGTTTGAAACGATCACACAGTATATGTATATATATATATATTATATCACCCAGTTTGATTCAATTGATTCAATTGATTCGAAATACTCTGGTGCTTCCATATGAATCTGTGCCAATTTCAATATATCTTGAAGTAAATATTTTCTTCTTATGGATAATGAGTTAATGAATTGATCTTTATTTTTTGGACCCATGACTTTTAATAAATGAGTCAATGTAGCTACTTCTTCGATGGTTTTAGTATTAAATGTGGATTCTTCATCTTGTTCTTCATCTTGTTCTTGTTGTGGTTCTTTCATTGGAGATGCCACTGCGGTACGTGGAGTGTAAATGGGAACAGTGGTAGAATTTTGTAAGAATTGAACGTTATCATTATTTAATAAATGAGCGAAATAATCATTCCCGCCTGTGTTATTACGATTGGTTTGTGGAAGATTATAAAGCGGTGGGAGTCTAGGATTATTATTATTATTATTATCTGATATGGGGGGTTGTGACTGTTGCAGTGGTGGTGTTGGTGAATGTAATAGTATAAAATCTTTAGAAGAGATTGCATGTTCATTAATTTTACTTGTTTCTGCTAATCTGTCGAACCAACATTTCATCCAATATTCTTTAATTTCCTTTCTCGGTCTTGAAGATCTTTGATTATAAAATTTAGAGAAAGTTGGTTCTTGCGTAATTTCATCAAATAATTCTAATAATGATGTAGCATTGGAATGTTTTATGAAAAATTTTAATTCTTTTGGGAATGGTAAATATTTTCTTATTGGATGATTTAATTGATGTCTTAGCACAATTTTAAAGAATCTATAATTTTTAGTATAATTAAATCTTAAAATGGATTCACATTGTTGTGTCTTAATGACAGTGACTTTTGTTCCAGATCTTACTCCCTTCATATCTTGATTACATATATATAATATGGAGACGGAATCAGTATTTCTTTGTGGTTTTGGTAGACTCTTGACAACAAATTCTAAATTGGTAATATCACAAATTATATTTTTAATTCTTTCAAATAAATCTAAAGTTTCATCACCAGTGGGTGTGGGTCTTAATCCGACGTCATGGAATGGGATGGTTGCGGTGATATCAAAGATCCGATCATTTTGCACCTGTGATTTATCTTTTAATAATCGGAACAAGTCTTTTATTCTATGGACAGACCCTTCATCGAATTTGGCTGATCTGCTATTTCTAGTCGATTGATTGACATCAGTGGTGAAACCTAATAATTCATCCCATTTATAAATTTTATATTTTTTCTTCTTTTGGCTTTTATTAACATGAGCCAAGAAATCCTTTTCTGAGAAAGACATGTAGTATGT
>JAJLXW010000492.1:11447-22465 GCA_030571515.1 Monosporozyma aquatica
GGTGGGGGGAGGGGGGTCTGGATTGTGGATTTGAAGTATATTTTTACTAACCTTAATGTTTGTTTATCTGTTTTGTTTACTTTATTCAATCTTTGAAGAATTTAAACTTTGACAAAAAAGACGCATTGAAAAGGGAAAAAAAAATCATCAAAATTTTCAACCATGTTAGGGCTTGACCAACTTCCCTGGTCAAAGAAATAGGTGTGCCCTAGTAGTAACACCCAGAGGAAAGTTAGGGCTTCCAGGGTTTGGCAAGAGGGGGAATAGAACCCTACCCTTAAATCTCGGCCCTACGTCATCCTGCACGGCCGTCCTGGACAATAGCTGCAGCAACAATAGCTCGCGGTTAAAGGGTACTCCAAAGGGCCAACACTACTATACTAAAAACAAGATTACGTACCACAGGTTCGAGAGCCACAGTGGAGTTCTGGAATTAGTGGGAAAACCCTCTTTCTTTTGTTGTCGGACCCTAGAGTTGGAAAGGAAGAAAGATCAGTAACTTGTGGTTGTTCTGTTCTCTAAGAACCAGTGCATGGATGATGGGTGATGATGATACCAGATTTCTCCAAGGATATTCCCAACCCCATTTTCTTTCCCAAAAAACAAAAGATGCTGATGGGGTGATAAGTGGGTTAGAGATACTGGTTAATCAAGACCTTTTGTGAAGGGACAAATCTGGGTTTGGATTCTTATTTTGCCTTGGAGTACAGTTTTGAATCAGTTCCATCGAATATTCTTATATATATATATATAGATATTTATACACTATATCTCCACTATATATATTTTTCCTTCTTACCCACTTACCCCATCCTTCGTAACAGCAAGGTCCCAACCCCTCCAGCATACACAATATCATAATGTCACATTATATGCCGTACACTTTGGATCTTGAAAACGTTAAATTACAAGAAAATAATCCAGTAGAAGATTATCAGAGACTTTATTTTAATTCATTACTATTAAACCAGAGACAAGACAAGAATAGACAAAATACAGACCTATTAACAATAAGAGAAAATAATTATAAATCAAATATAGTTAATGTTTTTAATAATCCTCCATATTTAAATATACAACAACAACAACAAGGTACAGAAGAACAACAACAGAAAGCAAATGGGAGTAGTAGCAGTAGTAGTAGTAGTAGTAACAACCTACTTTGTTATGAATATCAATTACCAGATATTATTACAACAACTAATACCCCCACTACTTCTAATAATTCAGAAAATTTAATTGACAACACCCCATACCTTATTAATGGAGATATTAAAACATCGGAAAATCATTACTCTTCTTCCCCTTCTTCTTCATCCTCATCTTCTTCCTCCGCACCTCTGTTTTCTTCTTCTAACCCACAACTAAGAAATAATAGTAATAACAGTAATGAAAAATTGGTTATCACCAAAAATAATAAAAACACTGAATCTATTTATGACTTGGATACAAAGACTGGTAATATCTCCTTATCACAGAACCAAAATTTAACCTCCTTACAAAACAAAGCAACATACGAGACTGATACCAAAAATAATAATACCAATAATAATACTACAAGTAGTAGTACTCTAACAAAGAATCAACAATTTAAATTGACTAAATTAAATTATAACTTGAATGCAAATTCAAATTTAATCAATCCAAATAATGTTATTCTTTGGGATCAAAACTCTGGGTATGTGTTTCTCACTGGGATTTGGAGATTATATCAAGATATAATGAATGGATTGATTTCAATGGATAGGGAAATATTCACTAATGATATTCAAAACACTACTCTACAAGATAAATGTAAGTTGGAACTAGATTATATCTTAAATTATGCATTCTATGAACCAATTACATGGGATGGGAAAAAACAAACAAGAAGAAGAAGAAGTAGTGGGTTACTCAATACAGCAACAACAACAACAACAAGTACCCAAGCTACATCCAACACAGAAGAACAACAAAATATTCATTATGTGGATCTTCATTGGAATAATTTATCAAAGGATTTAAAACAATTGATTCAATCGGACTTTAAAGAGATTTTAGAATCCACATATCCAAATAAAAATTTTAACGGTCTTGATATGTCCATGCATATCTTACAAAGAATTAGAGGAGGATACATAAAGATCCAAGGAACTTGGTTGCCTTGGTATGTGGCAAAACTGATTTGTACAAGATTTTGCTTCCCCATAAGATGGTTATTAGTACCACTTTTTGGTCCACAATTCCCGAAGGAATGTGAGGATTATTATTATAACATAATGTTGAAAAATATTAAATTTATTCAACAGAGTACATCCACCGCAACAACAACAACAACAACCTTCCCACCATCAGCAGCAGGTAAAAAGGCTTCAAAATCAACAAGAAGAAGAAATACTTATACAGATACCTCTTCACCTTCTAATACTGATTTTACCACACGACCAAAACAGAAGAGAAAGAGACATTCCACAACATCAACATCAAATATTTCTCCCCCCATAAGTCCCACAGATAATGATGCTGAAGAAGTTTCCCCAAAATCAAAACGAGCAGATTTAAAAATATTTGCCTCATCATCAAAATCAACCTACCCCTCATACAATCCACAACCACAAAGTATACCTAAAATTACAAGAAGAAGAGCAAAATCAGATTTTGGTATTTCACCGATGAGCGTGAACACTAATTTTAATCCTATATTAATACCAACAAAATCAACTTCATCTCAATCTGCTTTACCACCCATTACATCTGTTTTTGAACAAATTAATCAATATAACAACGTGTCTTATCCAGAAGAAGCTGACCTAACACCTGTATCCAATCCGCCCATCACAAGACCAAGAATTAATAGTTTACCTTGTCCACCCTTCACAAATCCAAGTAAACCTTTGACCACTACGTATAATAATATGGAGAATAATGAAAATAATCCATATCCAACAATATCAACACTATCAAATTTAGCCACTTTTTATAATACAGGAGGACATAGATACACATACCCTAAAAAATTAGATCATCCTACCATAATAACAGAGAACACTGGTATTGCCCATAATAATATTAATAATATACACACCACCACTACTGATAAAATAATGAATAAAACCGGGGTTTCCTCGTATAGTGTTTTCACATCTCAACAACAACAACAGGATGATGCGGTAAGAAACTATCAATGGTCTGCAGGGAGAACCGATTATCAAGAATATTTCCCCAGAGTACATGGTTTTAAATTTGAAGAGAATAATCAGAGAACGAATTTAATAGAGGCAACACAGGATAGGAAAAAAATTAACAATTTAGTTAATTCAATGAAGTAATGAAAAATATACAAAGAAATTGATCTATTTTTTTTTTTTGGAATGTTCATATATTTTCTTCTAGTACCCGCACACATACGTGTAAGATAAAACCTTTTTCTTTTATACTAAGTTCCCAGATATAAAAAGAAAATAAATATATATTATTTATATATAATTTAAAGTTCTCATTGTCAACAAATTGGGGAGAGCGATTCTTATAAACTTTCCACAACAAAGTAATGGGTATGGCATTGGCTTCCGTTGGGTGGGTAGAAAAATAAAAAGAAATTGCTTCCAATCGGAGTCGAACCGATGATCTCCACATTACTAGTGTGGCGCCTTACCAACTTGGCCATAGAAGCTTAATTATTTGTTTTTTCAGATTTATCCTGGTTTTTTTCAAAATTGTTTTTACCACATGAAATTTTCATTTTATTCATATTTTTAACTTTTTGAGGAAAACTACAGATAGCAACGGGTTTACTTATGGATAAACCTGTAGTTTACCAACATGATATTGTTCTTTTTTTCTTCTGAGGGATGCTTTTAAGGAGGAAAACCTATAATGTTATTTTTATCTTCAGTACTCCATAAAAAAACAAGTTTGAGTGTAAAAATTTTTGAACATTAAAAGGAAATACTATAAATTTATATTTGTGTAGAAATAAAATTAAAATTCAGGAATGTAGAGACGGTTTATCAATTTTTTAACCTTTTGTTTATTTTTTGGGGATTATTATTATTTGAGGAGATCACTTTTAAAACTTAATAGTTAAAGGAGTCCACCAAATTTTTGCCCAACTTTTTCTCTTCCATAGAATTTATTTGGCTATTACTTCAATTAGAGTTTGACACCTTTTCAAAAGTTCAAGAAACTGAAGATATATACTGTTTTTGTTCATTCCGGAATACCCGAGATCTTTGGCCATTTTATTATAATCAAGTCTGCCAAAATATTTCGGAATGGATTACCACAAGAAAATGTATGAAAAAATGATTTCCAAGACTTCGTGCTGATCCCTGTCAAGAAGATTTGTGATTACCATCAACATTCAAAGATATACAAAAGAAAGACCACTTTTCTCTATGAACTTCACCGATTTGTAAAAATAAAAATTGACATGCTTCAAGACCAGTTCTGTAGACATTGATCATCTTTAAAAATCTGTAACTGTCTCTTTTCCTTCCTTTTTATCCTCTCTTCAACCTCTGTCTTGACCGAATCTCCATTAAATATTTTCATTTACTAAAATGAATATCGAAAATGACAAAATCGAAAAGCACAACTAGCGTTAATAGAGAGAGAAACAATAGACTGATAAATTCTAAAACACTCATCTATCAATTGCAGTTAACCAACCATCCTGTAAATAGTTTAGAAAAGATGGATTTTATAGATTTCCAAACCTTCTCTGCTGTAGAAACGGCAACAAAAGATGATGATTCATTACCTTCTCCTGGTCAAAGATTAAATTTATCTTCTGCCGATAATTTTGGAAGCAATGTTAATACAGAAAGTTCCAAGGAGAACCGCAAAACCTCCTTTCAGTTACCTGATCTGTCACATATCAAGGGTACCAGTGGAGATAATCATGAGCTATCATCCAAGATGGCGGATTACGTGAAATTATCCATCAGTGAACTAAATTTATCCAAGACTTCTGACAATTCAATGGTTTCCATGGATAAACTGTCCTCGTCAAATGAACTAATGAATGCTTCAGTGGATATTAACAAATTATTAAACAATGACCAAAATCAATTAGAAGCTACTAATCAGGTTTTATCTAAGAAATTATCTACCATTTTAAATGATCACAATGTAAATAACTACCACCAGACTGTCAAGATAAGAAAAGCCCTTGGGCTTTTAGAGGACACAAAAGTCCACACAGATTATAATGCTGATAGTAATATGGAAGCCAAGACAATGGAGGATAACCACACTTTCCAGGATACAAATCACCTTTATGTATCCTTGGATGTAGATAACTTGGTTTCATCCGATTATGCTGGTATCTTGGCAAGAAAGGCTCTGAAAACTGATATAGAGACAGAGCTTCTTAAAGAACATATCACTATTTTGGAAGATTTTAGACCCATTGTGAGAAGGATTAGAAGATTATCTCGTTCAGTGGAAAATATTAAGATTGTTAATAAAGAACTAATTGCTAAAGGGAAAAGGGATACTGAAATGACCATTTTAAATGATGTAGATTCACTACGAAGGGAGATGGAACTTCTAAAGTTAAGAAGAAAAATTCTTTTCACTATCAAAGATAAATTCACTTTAAATCAAGTAGAAGATGATACCCTACAGAACGGGACAATCAATGACGAATATTTTTCACTAGTAGACAAGATTGAATCGATTAGAGAAAGTGCGACCTATTTGTTGGCATTAGATGATCCTAGTGCTGGTAATGCGTTAATTACAAAGCTGAATAACAACTTGGAGACAATCAACAGAAAGGTCTTTAACCATTTACTCTCCTTTCTTTATGACTATGGTTCTATTAACAATGATGAACTACCAATCTATAGAAAATGCCTAGTGTACTTATCCAATGATATTTCATATTTTGATACCTTTGTTAAACGTGTCACTACTGAAAGGTCCAAAATATTCTTGATGAATTTTTGTCTCAATTTGATTTGAATATTAAAGAAAAGAAGCCTATTATTTTGAATGCTCATGATCCCATCCGTTATATTGGTGATGTACTTGCCAGTATTCATACATTAATTGCCAATGAAGCTGATTTCATTAAGATATTATTCTCGTTCCAAGAAGAAGATTCCCTTCACTATCAGTCTATCAATATGGAATTTATAGAGGACTTAGATAAAAAACTTTTAAATGAAATTGTCCAATCTTTGGCTAATTCCTGTAGAATTCGTGTGGAACAGGTGGTAAGATTTGAAGAAAGTTGTATTATCGATTTTGAAATTGTTCAATTATTGGAACTTTATCAAGTAATGTTCGAAAAGAAAAACATTGATAATGATAATAATTTAGTGGCAAATCTTCAGAAGTTAACGGCAATTGCTAACGAAAAAATCCAAGAATATTTTGTGAATTTTGTTTCTCAAAATGAAAATACTAAGTTGGAGTATAGCTCCACAACAGATCTTCTCCCACCAGATTGGTTATCTGATTATCTAAATAAGTTAGTAGAATTTTTTGAAATTTATGCTAAAAATACTGCGACACAAACTTATGATGCAGAAAGTGACAATCAACAAACAGACATTATTGAGGATACTGTCGATGATGATTTTATAAAGAAGACAATTGAAATTCCATTCCAGAAAGTACTAATTGAACAGATACAAGCTGCATTCCCCTTAGCAAAAAAGAGGGAAGAAGTTAAAACCTTATTTTTAACTGTTGTAGTAAATTGTTTTGATCTAATTAAGACAAGACTGCAAATATTTACCCATTCTATTTTCCATAAAAGTGAGATAACAAAACATGTTTTTATAGACCTTGAGAATAAACTTGAGACATCCTTATCAACCCTTCAAGAATTACAAATCAAATTTTTATTTGAAAAGACTGGTTTGGGGTTATATAATAATTTATTGAACATGATTTTCCCAATAGACCAAGTCCAGGATGCATTAGACTATGACATGTATCTTTCTTTAGCTGATAATGATCTCATGAAATTATCTACCATAGATACTAATATCCACATGAAATTAAACGAATATCTACCGCAAGCATTGACTGAATTACAAGAAACGTTATTATTTAAGCTTGCGTCTCCAGAGATTGCTGATAAGATCTGTGAAGCTTGTTTCAGTAAAGTTTCAAAATTTTATTCTGTGTTTAGAAAAGTGTTAGTTCATATATACCCTGCTCAGGAGAATGAGGTATATGAAATCTTGAATTTCACAGAGGGTGACTTCAATATTCTGTTAGGTGTAGATGAACAACAGACAACAAGTTAGAAGTAGCTTCGTCTTTGATATAAAATCGTACAAATAGAATTAGTATATATATTAAAAATAGATGATATATGGGTAACATTTTAACTGCCTTATGTTAAATGAACCAGTTAATGGTGATTTTTATTGTTGAAATATGTTAAAAAAATGATAACAAATAATCTTGGTATTATTAGTATGGGTTCAAGGAAAGTTCAAATCGAATAAATATCACTAAGCGTGGGTGGTTTTTTAGATATTTGAGATCTTCTGGTAAAGTTATCGATATTGTTTGCTTTCGAAAAACATTAAGACACTTATATTGAAACATTCACCTCTAAATTTTACCTCTTTAATTTAGCATTGATATTGAAGCAAGTCCACAATATTACAAGGCATTACTTAAGTATATAACACTAAAAGATGTCACCGTATTTAAAACGTTTTTAACACTAAAAAGAACATGATTTCTAAATTACACGCTTGTTTACATTAGAAAGATCTCATTATCAAACATACCATATTCATTCCCAGGACTAATGCATCTTTTTATATCAATATGAATCCGAAGATATTGTTCAACGTGGAAACACAGTCGAATTCAACGCTGCTGAGGTCTCTACTTCTTCTGTCAAGGATGCTGGTGGCTTTGTGATTCCTCAAGTGGATGACATTGTTCCTATACCGCCCCCCCAACAGTTTACTACGTTGACGGGTTCATCATTAAGGCTAAAGAAATCCAAGAATTAAACCAGGATCATTGATATCGGGCACTTGAGGGCTGAGTATATGCCAAATGCCGCCATACAAAGTTAAAAACTAACCATGATTTGGTTAAGTGGTATGCTGTCCTTGAAAAAACCCAACAAATGTGATTCTATTATTATCTTTCATGCTGTCCCGCCAATATCTACTGTCTCTGAGTCAGATTACAAAGTTGTCTTCGGTATTATTGTCCAATTATCTGTCTGCACTGTTTGCTTTATTTACTTGGGTGGTACTGGTCTTCCTAGACTCCATGATCTAATGATGATGGGAGTCAGTGGTCGAATAAGATTAGTCTTCTTTTTCTGAGATAGCAGCTAACCTATCATTGATACATTGTTTACTTTTGTCAATCTTGGGGTTAATTGTGACCTGTTCACATTTCATGTCAGCAAATTGGATAGAAGCGTCTTGAATTACATTAGCATCTCTTCACTCTTTCTTTTGTAAAGGGTTGTTGCTTGTTTCCAAATCTGCAGTACAATTTCTAAGTTACCAACGGAAGTACTGGGCAAATACGGCCAACACTCTACATCAATTAGTAGATAAATAATGGATGTAAATAAATAAATAAATAAATATTCTTAATAAATATTCTTAATAAATATTCTTAATAAATATTCTTAATAAATAACCTATGATAAAAACACAAACAAAAACATCTTTGAGGAAGGATAAGATACCCACAATATCCATTAATATTACGAACAAAGTATGATTAATCCTTACCATGAGCCGGTAATTGACCACGACCATAACCATTTGTTTCATAATAATCCATTGGATAGTAATCTTCAGTAAACATGACATCTTTACCCATCAAGACATTAGCTTCATATGGAGTTAATAAAGGTTTATTAAATGCATACCCCCAATCAATTGACAATCTAGGGCATGCAACTTGAACAAAGGCATCAATTTGATCAAACATTGCCAATTTTTGTGGGAAGATTTCACTTAAAATAATTTTAACTACTGTTTTACCGGCAGCTAATAAGTTTCTTTCCATTCTGTCGACTGTAGAAACGTTACCTTGTCTCCCTAGAGCACCAAGGATTAAACCAAACACTTTACCTCTTCTTGCTGTTTCAATAGCATCTGTTCTGACATTAACCAATTGTTTCTGGTCATAACCTTCCCTAGTAAACTTCCTATTATATGGATCATACCTATAAGCTGGGATGGATGGATTATGAATCATAGCAGATTCTAAATGGAATCTACCGTCACCGATAAACACCATAGCATCAATTTGATTCTTATCCAGTCTTTCAGACGTACAACCTAAGACTTCACCTCTAGACAAGGGTTTAATTTGTGGAGGGATGATATATAGCATATGTTCTTCATCTTGTAATAAAATATCTTTAATACTATGAACCGCAGGATTGAATTGAATAGTACCAAAAGTAGCGATCCTAGATCCCTTAGGGAAATTCCTTTGTAATGTCTTAATTATATGTTTTTCATTGATATTAATTGTGACGAAGACATACAGCACTTTAATAGTGGTGATATCAATAGGAACCAGACAAGAATGGGCATAATGGACAATAAAATCACAATCCAGAGCTCTAGCTGTGAAATCATCGATACAACAGGCACCATAGGAGACATCCCCCATGACCACAGTCTCTACACCACAGAATTGTTCTAAGATATCACTAATGACCAGGGAATAAATTAATAAACCTTCTGGCATTTGTAATGCAACTCTCTTGGCACCATGTTTCTTAATATTCCAAATAGTCTTATGAAGTTCAAAGTTATAATTAGAGGGCAATAACTTAATGGCTTCGTTCAAATCCTTATCCTCCAGGATTTCCTCTGGAATATGTGTAATGGTTCGACGAGAAGCAGCTGTCTTACTTCTTGGTTTATGGACCACCTCACTGCTACCTTCACCATCTGTAGATCTCTTTGTACTGGTACCTTTACCGTTCAAATTCTTGGACCCAACAAATCTTCTTCTAGGGGCTTTACGTTCTTTAATTTCTTGACCGTCAGACATCCTTTGTATATTATCGTATATTCCTTGTTCTTGTGTACTTGAACAGTTCACTTGGCAGATTTGGTTATCGAATGAAAGAAGTCTCAAACTTAAATCAATACAGTTCTCCCAACTAATAACTCCTCTATCCTTATATTTGCAATATCAACTAATTAATAATCAGTGTTAAAATAATTTTTCAACTTTTCAGTGAAATTTTTTTGCGATGAGCTTTGAAGAAAATTCAAACTGTAAACAATGGCGATCTTTAAAGGCAGGTTTAACTAATATTACTAAGACTAGACGCAGGGGCCATTCTTGGGGTCAGGCTATACCTGTTGACAGCAACACTGGATTTAGTTGCTGATATTGTGACTGTTTATCAGGACAAGAACAAAAACAAGGGATACAGAACACTTTGAATGAATGCGGGTTTTGGTAAAGTGCAGGCTGTTATTGGTCCAACGGCCCCTCCCAGGTCTAATTACAGCAAGGAGTACTGTCAAATCATATGCTAGTGATGCTAGAAGGAACATAAAATCCAGAAAGCAGGAGGACCTGATGTACCAAATGAGTCGGGTTGTACGATCATCAAGGTTGAAAAATATCACAAATGATGGGCTTAAAGATTTGAGCGCTTTCATGGACAAATGTAATGAGGCCAACCATGTAGGGACATTTGACGGATCTTTTTTACCTAGTGGTTTTGGTAACAATCAAAATATTGACATTGACCCCCATATTGAAAAAGAACTACAACTTATCCTATCTGACTTTCACGCACCAATAGATTTTGCCTTTGGATATGGATCTGGAGTATTTCAACAAAATGGGTACGATAACAAGGGTCCTAACAGACCACAAATTGATTTAATTATGGGTGTCCTGGATCCTATAAAGTTCCATGAAGTAAATATTAAACAGAACCCAAAACATTACTCACTGTTACGATGGTGTGGACCTAAAGTATTATCACGTTGTGAAGATCTTGGTGCTGGAATATATTTCAATCCCTTTGTAACTATACGAGGCCATGAGGT
>JAJLXW010000492.1:29404-40063 GCA_030571515.1 Monosporozyma aquatica
CGAGGAGTTTAACATCAAACACTGCAGAGTATTATTATACACAACAGCAGTTACAACAACAGCAACAACAGCAGCAACAGCAGCAGCAGCAACAGCAGCAGCAGCAACAGCAGCAGCAGCAACAGCAACAAGTGCAAAATTCAAGTAATACTACACTTCAACAATCACAAATACCCATCCAACAACCACCACCACCACAAGCTTCTACAAGTAATACGGCGGTGCCGAGTAAGAACTCATTAACCTCTACACATATAACAACTAGAAATTCATTACAAAGACAACGCGTAACCCAACAACAGGATCCAAGGTCTCCCCTGGTTATTCTTATTCCAACTAATGCTCAACCCACAGATATCTTAGCGGCTCGTTTCGCCGCATGGAGAAGTGTTATTAAATCACTATTAGTATATTTAAATGAAATCGCCTCCATTCAAGATGAAGTGGTAAGACAACAGGTAAGATTAGCTCATTCCATACAGTTCCCATTCTTTGCCGTGGAAAATCAATCACAACCAACATCTGCCGATGATAAAGCATTAAATAAATTTTTCCTACCCCTGGGCAACGGGTCCATACAAGATGTCCCCACTATCTTAAATCAATATCATGGTACTTTAGCATCAGTAGCATCAAAGGCTTCAAAGGAATTGACAAATGAAGTTATCCCCAGGTTAGAAGAATTAAGAAGAGATTTATTAGTAAAAATTAAAGAAATTAAATCTTTACAATCGGATTTCAAGAATTCTTGTGCGAGGGAATTACAACAAACTAAACAAGATATGAAACAATATATGGACTCATTAAAAGAATCTAGATATAATTCACCAAAACAAGATCCATTCTTAAATAAATTAATCTTGGATAAACAAATTAAAAAACAACTCATTGAAGAGAATTATCTTCATGAAGCTTTTGATAATTTGCAAACCTCTGGTGCAGAATTAGAGAAAGTGGTTGTCATGGAAATTCAAAATGCAATGACAATTTATGCCAGATTGTTAGGTCAAGAATCTCAATTAGTGTTTGATATATTAATCTCTAAATTAGATCTGGGTTTCTTTAATAAAGCTCCCGAATTTGAATGGGATAATTTTATATCAAGAGATCCAAATTTTGTTTCACCAAATTTACCCATGAGGAAATATAAAGATATTGTCTATAAATATCAATTTGATCCAATGACTTATGAAATTAAATCTGGCTTTTTAGAAAGAAGATCTAAATTCTTGAAATCATATTCAAAGGGATTTTATGTGTTATCTCCAAATTTTCTTCATGAATTCAAAACTGGTGATAGAAAGAGGGATTTAGTACCGGTGATGTCATTATCATTAAGCGCATGCTCTGTTGCAGAACATTCTAAGAAGGATTCCACAGAACATAAATTTATATTGCATGCTAAACAGAATGGGATTATCCATAGGGGACACAATTGGGTCTTTAAATGTGATTCATACGAGTCTATGATTTCATGGTATCATAATATTAAGAAATTTACATCATTTAATTCAAACCAGGATAAGACAAAATATATTATCGAAAAATATCATTTAGGTAAAGATGGTAAACCTAAGACACCCACAAATGGTTCAATAAATAAATTGACTAAGACCTTAAGTAATCAGACATCTATTTCAACTACCATTGGACAAAATAGTAAAACGCAAGGACGAGACATAAGGAATAGTAATATTTCAATTAATAGGTCAAGCATGATAAATGATGAAAATATGTCCACATCAACACCAAGGCTAGATAATACTACTCATACGAATACTACTTCTTCTATTCCTGACACTAATGATTCAAACATTCAAGATGCAATTCCGAGTTTTTATATTGAAACCATAAATCCAAATCAAAAATAGAATCTTTCTCCTTGTATACATTCTTTATATCCAATAAGTTGTAATAATACTAATAGTCGAAGTTCTCTTCAATCTTTTAAATAATATGCAGAAGGTAAACGCCTTATAGGCCCAAGTAAATACTCTAATTGTTCCCTTTGACATATATAATTAGTATTTGTTTTTGACTTACAAAAGTTATATTATCCTGCATTTATCAGCATATTCCACATCTATACTGGCAGTATGATGATTAAGAGACGTTAGATGTGTGATTAAATCTGCCACTCAAATACAAAAATATAAGTAAATAAGAAAAAACATTATTATTATATCATATCTTTATAAAAATGGTATTCTTGGAATCATATAGTAATTTTGATGATTATTTATCTTTCTTCTCTAAAGCATGTAGAACTATATTTGTCCATGCCACATCAAATTCTTCATCGGAGAATTTTTCTAAAGCTTTCTTTTCACCAAGTCTTGATTTGGTTAATATGGCATCTTCATCCAATGTCTCAGTCAGTAGGAACAGTTTATCCAAAGTTGGGAACTGTTTCCCTCTCTCTGTAGTGTAATCAGGATCTGATGGATCTACAAAGAAATAACCAATCTCTTTATCGACAATGTCAAGGTATGGACCTGCAGATGCATGGACCAACGCTATCAACCCGGCGGCAATATATTCCACTACCGCAATACCAAAATGTTCATTCCACATACCATTAATACCATATGTGGATCCATATAAATGCTCTTTCACCTCTGAATAAGAACAATCATTCAGGAATTCAATGTTGTCCCCTGGGATATCAAGTGGTTTCAATAACGCTTTCAATTTATTCACACAATCCCGATCAGCTTGAGAACGGGTGGAACCGATGAATTTTAATGTCATTAGTTTGGTTTGCTTTGTTTGATCACGATTCTTCAAATATTTAGCATATGATTTAATGATCAAATCATGCCTCTTCTCTGGACGAAATTGAGCCAGAACTACACCGACGTTAGCTCGATGATCCATAGGGCTGGCATGCGTTACTAGTTTTTCTGTAGAGCATGGAGGATAGATGATCTTCGCATTAGATTTAGCCCATATATTGTTAATATGATTGTTGGTCCATGTTGAGTTGGTAGTGACAATAGTCACATATTTCCCAACATGTTTATAGTAAAGCATAAACAATTTCCAATAAATATACTTAAATCTATTCTTCAGGGTTCGATTATTTTCTAATTTGCTCAGCATATCTGTTGAGATGACAGGGAAATGAGTATATGTGATAATTGGGATTCTTAACATATGAGCTACCCATGGGTATCCGAATGGATATCCCATAGTATCACACCAAATATTCGGTGGACATTTCAAGATTGCCTCTATGGCTAAGATAATGGAACCGAATGCTTGTCCAATTAAAGTGAAATGTTTCCATGTAGTACTTTCCACTAACCATCTTTTATTCAAATATATAAACACAACTCTATTTGTATCCAGTCTATAATCAAATTTCAACATGACATTATCCAGTATATCACTGGGGGAAGCGTCTAAATCCCCAGTGTAAATGATCACAACATTATTTAAGTCATGGTTTAATGTCGTCTCTACTGCCTTCCATAATACTTTTTCACCACCTCCAAATGCATTACAATATGGATGGAAAAATCCATATATAGTCTTCTCACTATGGTGATTCTCATGATCACCTGTTGTGTTGCCACCTTTGTGAGGAATGGCGCCTAACTTGTCAACAACAGTTTTGACCTCTTCTTGATTACGGAATAATGTTTCAAATCCATCAGCACCTCTATAATTGGTATAAACAGAAGCATTAGATCCCCAATGGGAAATAAGACGGGACCTGATAGCACCAGTTCTAATACCAAAGGGACGAATAGACCTAGACGTCCCATGGGATGGTATTTGCCTCAACCATTTCTCCAAGCGAGTCTCATAATCTTCACCTGGGTTGGCTAACGTTCTTCTGGCAGAATGAGTCCGCAAAAAGATCAAACCCAAGGATATTACAGTCTGTAGAAATAAGACTACTGTCACCCAAAACATTCTGACCACTGACTATGTCTCTTTTGAAATAGTTTCAGTATGTATTTCTTATACATGGTTTTCACCTGAGAGTGCCTTTAAATTCAACCTTGAAGTTTTATGAAATACGTCAAAATTGAAATATATAAATTTTTAAGAAATGGCTATAAAGGGGAAGTTCAAGATAAGCTAACTACTGATTTCCTTTAATAAACACAGAGAGACCAATAATTTACGCAACTGCCAATTACCTAATTAACAGAATGACAAGCTACAGGCAAGAAGATCAAAAACATGTACGAATAGACCAGGTGGGGCCATTGGTTCCAAATAAGAAGCCTGAGAAACCGCTGCCTGAATTCCAAAGGCGGCCCTTAAGCGACACACCAGTAGTTACCACAGTCAACACACCAATAAGGTCATATGAGAACACTCCAGCTATGTCTCCTGATAATAGTAGGATTTTTATTAATTCGGGACAAGGAGAATCCCTCGAGATCACAGAAGAAACGTCAAGATTGGATTCCGCTACATATATGGAAGATGGAGAGGATGCCCCCAGAGGGGCTTCAACCAATCTTAACAAGGCTAGTTATAGAAAAGTGACAAGACACCCAAGTACATTAGATGTTCCTGGGTTGACGAGGTCGAAAAGTTCCCCCGATGGGATCATTTCAAAAGAAGAAGCTGGATCCAAACTAGTTATCATCATGGTAGGGTTACCTGCCACAGGGAAATCATTTATCACTAATAAATTATCTCGCTATTTAAATTATTCCATGTATTATTGTAAAGTGTTCAATGTGGGTAATACAAGAAGACAATATGCTAAAGAACATGGTATTGGCGATCAAGATTCTAAGTTTTTTGATCCAAAAAATTCTCAAGCAAATTATTTAAGAGATAAATGGGCTATGGATACATTAGATGAACTATTAGATTACTTATTGGAAGGAATGGGTTCTGTAGCCATATTTGATGCCACAAATTCTACTAGATCAAGACGGAAAATGCTTGTGGAAAGGATTCAACTTCGGAATGATCAATTAAACATTTTATTTTTGGAATCAATTTGTACTGATGAATCTGTGGTGGAATCAAATATTAGGTTGAAATTATTTGGCCCCGATTATAAGGGGAAAGACCCACAGGACTCTTTATCGGATTTTAAACAAAGACTACAAAATTATTTGGAGGCTTACGAAACGATTGAAGACGAAGAGGAATTCCAATATATTAAAATGATTGATATTGGTAAGAAAGTGGTTTCATATAACATTGAAGGGTTCTTAGCCTCACAAACCGTATATTATTTATTAAATTTCAATTTATCATATCGGCAAATATGGATTACAAGAAATGGTGAGAGTGAATATAATGTTGAAGGTAGAATGGGTGGAGATTCTTCTTTAACTGTGAGAGGTGAAAAATATTCCAAAGCTTTGTATAAATTTTTGGATCAACAAAGGCAGGCCCTTTTTGAGACTGAATTGAAACAACTAGAAGAATTGAAGAAATCCCAAACCACTAATGAGAGTGGTTCTGGTCAGGAAAAGTTGAAGGGAAGGCGGATTTTTAAAGATTTCTTTGTATGGACTAGTATGCGCAAAAGAGCCATTGAAACAGGGAAATATTTTGATATAAATGATTATGCATTAAAGGAAATGAGAATGTTAGACGAAATCAATGCTGGTATCTTTGAAGGGTTAACATTCCAAGAATTTGAAAATAATTTCCCAGTAGATTTTGAGAAAAGACAACAAGATAAACTAAGATATAGATTTCCAGGGATTGGTGGTGAATCCTATTTGGATGTTATTAATCGTTTACGAACAGTGATCACTGAAATGGAAAGAATTGAAGATAATGTATTAATTATCACTCACCGTGTAGTGGCAAGAGCATTATTGGGGTATTTTATGAATCTGGGTTTTGAAAATATTACAGAGTTAGACATTCCATTACATTGTGTATATTGTTTGGAACCTATGCCTTATGGGATACGTTGGTCATTATATGAATATGATGAAGATACAGACGAGTTCCATAAGATCCCACAATCTGAATTAAATGTGACTAGAATGAAACAAATCGGATTAGTTCACAAAGAGAAACATTTTTCATTAGTACCCACTGCTCCTTCCAGTAGATCATCATCTATGGTATCAATACGTTCATCATCAAATAATAATAATAGAGGCAGTGATAATGATACAAAATCGTCTCCCTCTAGAGTTTTGTCATCTGATGGATACCATAAGCCCAAGGAAATCAACCTATTAAGATCCATAAATATCTTAGAAAGTGGGAGTGAGAACAAAGGTAGAGTGTGTGGTAGACTTCCTACACGGAATCAAACGTTCCCACCTGCATCCTCTTCCTTATTGCAGAATGACACCAATGCTAATTCTACTACCATTACAAGCGTTGAAAACCCTAGAATGAAATCACCGTCGCCAATCTCTATAATATCATCTACTGACGATTCTGCATCTGTACAAACTAATGGAACTGAATCAAAAGATGATAATATAGCCAGCCGAGAAACTAACCAAAACCTAGAACACTTACATGATCAATATGAACAGTTAAAGAAATCCAATTCTCAAATGTATGAAAGATTGCACAGCTGAACACATTCCACTATACTTTTACTTGTAAATACAGAAGCAGCAAAGGGATACACACGGGGCTATAGAAACATTCCTTTTGTAACTATATAACATCCAGTTGGACGGGTATTTTTTCCCCCAGGTATCTATATTTTGCTATTATATATAGAGAGATGGTAGGGGGAAAGGCAGATAAATTGCTGGCCAACGCCTCCCCCACCATCAACACGACCACTACTATCAATACAGCTACCATCAATACCGTATCCTCAGGAATCATGGATCTATGGCTTCATCGATCTCTTAATATTACTTGGTTCAGGCGGGTAACCACGAGCTGAGAGTTTTGGACAGCGGAACGGAAAATTTCAGTGGTTTTGTTTGCTGTGAAATTTCACTACGAGACCACACCATTTGGATTTATCATTTTGACAGAAGCCAATCTTTAATCGATAAGACATCTATAAAGGGGCAAGACACTTCAATTGCTGATAGTGTAGTTCAAGTCCTTTAGAAATTACTGTTTCATTGAAAAAAAAGGTAAATAAAATTGACTAATTGAGGAAGACAATGTCCCACCACAAAAAACGTGTCTATCCACAAGCACAATATCAAGTGCAACAACAGCAAGCAGCTGCCGGGATGGTTCCAGGCCAATCGCCAGTGTTGAACCAGGATGCTAGTCTTATGTACCCACAACAAATGGGTGCTCAACCAAGGTTCTCAGCTCAACAGGCTCCAATTGGTGGTGTTCCAGTAGTGACCCCAGCTCAACAACAATTACATCAACAAGTGGATCAAGCTGCTGTAACCATGGGTAATATGCAATTGAATAATAATGCTGCATACCAACAAGCGGTTCCACAAGGTATGTATCCAGCCCAACCACAGGTCACCGCTCCAGGCGCCCCTATTGTCAATTCTAGGCCTATGAATCAATTGTATCCAGTGGATCTGTTAACCGAATTGCCACCACCAATCCACGATTTAACTTTACCTCCACCACCATTAATGGTTCCCTCTGAAAGAATGTTGGTCCCCTCTGAAACTGCTAATGCGTCACCAGATTTCATTAGATGTACTTTAAATGCGATGCCAAAGAATAATAATCTTTTGAAAAAATCTAAATTGCCCTTGGCTATTGTGGTGAGACCATACCAACATCTACAAGATTCATTAGATCCACCTCCATTAACCGAAGATGGCGTGGTGGTCAGATGTCGTCGTTGTCGTGGGTATATTAATCCATTTGTTACCATGACTGAACAAGGTCGTAGATGGAGATGTAATTTCTGTCGTTTAGCCAATGATATCCCCATGCAATATAATCATTCATATGATGGGAATCAAACAAATCAATATGAACGTAACGAGATTAGATATGGGGTTATGGAATTCTTGGCTCCAAAGGAGTATAGTTTAAGACAACCACCTCCATCCACTTACACTTTCATCTTAGATGTTTCCCAAAATGCTATTAGAAACGGATTATTAGCCACTACAACAAGAACAATATTGGAATCATTAGATTTCTTACCAAATCATGATGGTAGAACAAGAATCTCAATCTTATGTGTCGATAATGCAATTCATTATTTCAAGATCCCAAGAGATGATGAAGAAGAACAAAACATTCAAATGATGGATGTTAGCGATATTGATGAACCTTTCTTACCAAGACCAAATTCAATGATTGTTCCATTATCATCATGTAGAAAAAACATTGAAAGTTTATTAAATAAAATTTCTGAAATCTTCCAATATAATGTAGTCACTAAATTCGCCTTAGGTCCCGCTTTAAAATCTGCTTATAATTTAATTCAAGGTATTGGTGGTAAGATTATCGTGGTATCATCCACTTTACCAAATATTGGTGTTGGTAAGTTACAAAAGAGAAATGATCAAGGTGTAGTTAACACTCCTAAAGAGTCTGCTCAATTATTATCCTGTCAAGATTCATTCTATAAGACATTTCCAATTGATTGTTCAAAGACTTCAATCACTGTGGATATGTTCTTAGCTAGTGAGGAATACATGGACGTGGCCACTGTATCCAATTTGGGTCGTTTCACCGGTGGTCAAACTCATTTCTACCCAGGTTTCTCTGCTACTAATTTCTCTGATGTGACTAAGTTTACTAAAGAATTCTCTAAACATTTATCAATGGATATTTCAATGGAAACTGTCATGAGAGCTCGTGGTTCCATGGGTATTAGAACCACTGGATTCTATGGTCATTTCTTTAACAGATCATCTGATTTATGTGCATTCTCTACTATGCCAAGAGATCAATCATATGTCATGGAAATAAATATTGATGAAAATTTAACCACAGATTATTGTTACATTCAAGTAGCTGTCTTATTATCTTTAAACAATGCCCAAAGAAGAATTAGAGTCATTACTATGGCTATCCCAACTACAGAATCTTTAGCCGAAGTCTACGCATCTGCTGATCAATTAGCCATTACTAATGTCTTAGCTCAAAGAGCCATCTCAAAGGCTTGGTCTTCAAGTTTACAAGACGCTCGTGATTTAATCAATAAGAATGTACAAGAAATATTGGCAACTTATAAGAAGGAGATCGTTGTGGCTAACACCGCAGGTGGTGCTCCATTAAGATTATGTGCTAATTTAAGAATGTTCCCATTATTAATGCATGCATTAACTAAACATACAGCTTTAAGAGCTGGTATTCTACCTAGTGATCATAGAGCTGCAGCATTGAATTATTTGGAAACCGCACCAATACCATATTTAATTAAAAACATTTATTCTCGTGTTTATTCTTTACATGATATGATTGATGAAGCTGGGTTACCAGATGAAAATGGATCTATTGTGCTACCTGATCCAATTAATGCTACTTCTTCATTATTAGAAAGATATGGATTATATTTAATTGATAATGGTACAGAATTATTCCTATGGGTTGGTGGTGATGCAGTAAACGAATTAGTTCAAGACGTGTTTGGTACAACTGATATTTTCCAAATCCCAATTGGTAAGAATGAATTACCAGTTGTCCAAGATTCTGAATTTAATGAAAGAATCAGAAATATTATTGCGAAAGTAAGAGAACATGATGATGTTATTACATATCAATCTCTTTACATTGTAAGAGGTGCTTCTGTCAGTGAACCAGTAAATCATGCATCTGCTAGAGAAATGGCCTCCTTAAGATTATGGGCCACTAGTACATTAGTTGAAGATAAGATTATGGCTGCTGAAAGTTATCGTGAATTCTTACAGACTGTCAAGACTAAGATTAGTAAATGAATATAAAAGACTCAAAATAAAAATAAATATAATTAAACATTCTTCACTTTCCACCAAATTTTTTGAAGATTTATTCTGTACAATACTTCTATAATTACCTTCTATTACTGTTATTACTTCAAACACTCCTAGTTATATGTATATCTATATAATACATACTATAATATACGTATATGTATTTAACTTTTATCTTTAACACTTTCTTGATAGCTTAGTTTCAGGAATTAATAGTGGTGAAAAATAATTTTATAGAAGAATATTGAGATGAGATGAGATGAGATCACTTTGCTTACAAGAGAGAAAGAAAGTAAGACAAATTGAAGCCATGTCCTCACAACAAGTGGTCTCCAGAGCAGAATCGTATGAAAAAGATGGGGATACTGATATGAGTGAAGAAAAAAGTGAAATTGAATATCCACACGAAGAGTTAAAATTTGTAGAAATTACGAAGCCTGAGGAAACCAACAATAAAAGCACCAATGAATCACAGGATAATGAAACATTCGAGTATTTCCCGCTGTTTTCCACTGAAGGGTTATCTAAAATCAATATAGAGGAGAATGCCAAGGTTTCAGATGTCATAGAGGCAGAAATTGAAGAAGAGATTCAAGAAGATGCATACCCATACGAATATGTGAAACAGGAAAGAAGTAAAGATTATTATTTTAGTCATTACTCCACGGAGGAAAAGAAACAACTTGCAGAAGCTGCTATTGATATTGACACATTGTTTAAATATTCTTCTATAGGACCTTATATGGTAAAAAGGATCATTATGTGGTGAATGTGAATAGTCATAATTCCATAATTGATAATGACGAACTTCGAAGTAAGAGGTTAAAGAGAAGAAGACCGAGTAAGAACCAAC
>JAJLXW010000493.1:0-15584 GCA_030571515.1 Monosporozyma aquatica
AGGTGTGGCAAATGTGATAACCCGGAACTTGGGTTATCGGAGCCCTAACTATTTTTACTGAACTTTGTGAAAATCTGCATCGACGTCCCGTCGAGGAGTTATTCTTTTAATCAGTATTTATGACGAGGAGGAGTGGTAACACTACGAGACCTTCATAAGATTATATCAAGAAGAACAAGCAGGGATAATACTTCACATCGTACAAGTATAGATTATATACAGATTTGTACATTAGATTACTTTATTAATATTATACCTATTTATCTATCTAGACCCAAGATCTAGTTCTTCAACAGTACTCCAATTCCATAGAGTTGAGCCATCTAACTAAGGATTATCACAATGGGAATCTCTGTATGGTAAATATATCTAATAAGAGAAGCTTGGTATTCTATACATGATCTAAATACACTATATACACAAGTATAGAGGTGTGTGTATACAAATAGAGGTGGCATTCTCTGAGTTTGTCGAGCTTACAAAATAGAAAAGCCGTGTATCCTGGTAACATATGTTACATTATTAGTCTGGAATATTGTGTGAGTTCAGATGGAGGGAATATACTTATAGATGGATTGGATCTACTGTTTGCAATGGGAATATTGCTTACTCACCTTTACGCTTCTGGAAACAAATGATAACAGAGGGAGGTAGTTCTTGTGAAGTTAACCGAAAATAGAGCCTATTGATATTTTTAGCTTAAAAGGGGCTTAGACTAAAGAAAATCATAACTAGGTATTATTGCGTCTTTGCTTCATAGATATAGAGAGTTCTTTAATTTGTATTTTATTTAAGAATAAAGGTTATATATATTGTATAGTCATAAAAATCATGAAGGAACGTTTGAAAAAGAAAATAATGTGTTTCCATATATTTATAGACAGGGATAAAACATGGATTCATTAATTTCATAGCCATCTTTTAGAAAACATATCAATGATTGCTTTATAATGGCCAATAACACCAAACACCACAAAAATATGCCAAAAGGTATGGGAACAACCGAAATAATCTACCCACCATAAGGAAAGTAGGCCCTTTCTTCCATGGTGATTACAAATAGGAGCATTTCTGAAATGGATATGTTCTTCTTTAGTGATAATATCAACATCTGTGGATAATTGGAATGTGGTTGGAATCGAAGGATCTACTGTAATATCTGTTCTGAATCTTTCAGGAATGAAAGAGCCATAAAATACCACACCAACTAAATACCAAACTACGGATTTGTTTAATACAGAAGACAATAAAGTTGTTGAAAAATGGAATGATTCTAGATAAGTTGCATGTAAAAATGATAAAATCCCCATTGATGCCAGTAAAATGAAGAATCTAATTCTTAATGGACGCGATTCAGGAGAATCAAATTTGGGTGAGCAATTTAAAAATACACCAATAGTTCCCAGAGATAAAGAAATAAACATATAGAAAAACATTGGAAACTTATGATCGTATAAACTAACGAATTCAGCAGTTAAAATAGATGCAGTAATTAAAATTGTAATCCCACTATAATCGACACATGCGAATTTTCTACGTAGTTTCAATGTTGCAGTTCCATTAAACGTATGCCAAAAGACAGAAGCTAATAAACATTTTAAAGCAGCAGCGAGAAAAACATAAACAATACATTTAGCGCTAGTTGGAATAGTAGTTGATTGAAATATTTGTGATTTTGGGAACTCATAAATGGCAAGATACATAATATAGATGGCACCAATTAAATGGGACCAAATATTAGAAGTTTCATTATGCCAACCATACCAATTAATTATAGATAGGAATGATTTCTTATGAGAATCATAGAATCTATAATTATTAATGATGTAACGATTTTCTCTCCATGGGAATGGAAGTTGATAATAGTGTAATAACTTACTTTTCCCTTCCATAAAGGCAAGATCATGACGGTGGTTAACAATTAATTGTTTAATCTCGTCATCTGGTTTTAATAAATGTTTTGGGACATTTTTATTCTTCTGAATATATAATTTGATCTTTTCATCAATAATTTTTTCCTTTGGTGATTCTAATTGGATAGTAGAAGATGAAGAAACCACAGAACCATTCCTAGAAAATATTGGGGATGGAGATGGAGAAGATGAATGTGATGTGGTAGTGGATGCAGTGTTAAGATCGTTTAATGTTGTAGAGGAATTGATTGAGTGATCATAAGAAAGTTTTCTACCTTGAGGATATCTAGAAATGTTAAATGAAGAGGTGCTGTTATTGTTATTAACTAAAGTTGATGCCTGTGAATTTAGAGACACTTGAGAACTTGTATCTATAGATTTTAAATTATTATAATTGTCCCAATTAGTTTGTAATATTTTATCTTCTTCTATAATAGTTTTCTCTAATGGTGATAAAGATGTTATTGGTATATGTTCAATTTTATTATTATATTCTCCATTATCAGATAGTTTGGAACCATACATTGCATTACTCATTATCTTGCAAGCATTGTACTTGTTAGCCAGTTCTCTACCGGAGCGTGTAACTTTACTAATATTGTCAATACCTCTTCTCTTCAACTTACTCAATGTCTCAATTTTATCCTGTTTTAGTTTACTTAAGGAATCCATCTTTTTTTTTTTTTGAATATTATTTGATGAGTATGGAATGTTCAATGGAGGTGAAGTACTGTTAATTTCAGAGTTTATTTTTTTCCCTTGTATATGAGATATTGAAAAAATGAATGTATAGAAAGTAGCCTCTATTGATGGGTTCAAACGAGCGTATAAAGGACTACTTCCCTCTATTGATAGTGTTTTTATTTCTTTTTGTAGTGCAGGTTACTTACAACCTCGCAGGAGTAGCAAACTTTTTTTTTTAAGAGCTAGATTGCAATATATAAACTCTTGAAACTGAGAGTCACTCGTGGAAAACTAAAACAGGTCTCGAGGAAATGAAAGAAAAAAAAACAAAAAACTAAGGTGATTCTTTACCACAGCAAAGGGAAAAAAAGTAATAAAAGAAAAAAAATTAAAAGATTCAGAGATCATGTTTCTGAGCATGAGGACAATAGGGACAGATATTGTTTCCCGAGATCTCGTATTTTTTTTTTCGGTGACAGATTTGGGAAACAAAGGGGAAATAAAAAAACGCGCGATCATAGTGTGGGGACAATAGATATGAGGCCGTGTAGGGTGATATCTTGCAAGGGCCGGTCTTAAAAATTTGCTTAAATAGGAGATCGTACCCGGGCAGAACAATAGCATTATCTCTCGTTTAACCTGAAGAGGAATTTTTTAGCTATGGGACAAAATAGCCTTTGTTTGTGGAAACAATAATAAAAAATAGTGCGGGGTAGCCTGTGTGGACAATAGAACCTTGTTTTACTTTTTCCACCTGGTAGTGCGTGGTGCAAGGGTGTTCACTGTCGGCACCTCGAAAAGAAACAGATAAAGCACATTATTTCCGTTTTGAGCAATTACCTTCCCTTTTGGGAAACCACTACCTAGATGGGGCATTTTCCGTGCAAAACGATATATTTTATTTCAGAGAGAAATGAAGAAAAAAGTCATAATTTGATTATTATGTAGGTATGATTCATAATTTGTTGTATTGCTATCTCTTCCTCTAACTTTTTTTTTTATTTTCTCGATAAATGAAAACTTCATATCCATCAATTTTTTTTTTTCAATACAATGTTTTTAAAGTGACGCATTAACTTTCAAGAACACATAGACAGGTAAAATACTGCATTACATCTGTAAACTACAATAACACCAGAATAATCAAGTTGAGACTATGTCTTACGAAGCCACTACCGTTGATCCACACGTCGCTTATGACTTAATTACTAAGAACTTACAGGAAGTTTTAAATCCACAAATTATTAAAAATGTTCTTGAAGTTGAAAAGAGACATTTGAAATTATACTGGGGGACTGCTCCAACTGGTAGACCACATTGTGGTTATTTTGTTCCAATGACTAAATTGGCTCATTTCTTAAAAGCTGGTTGTGAAGTTACTGTCCTATTAGCAGATTTACATGCCTTTTTAGATAATATGAAGGCTCCATTAGAAGTCGTTAATTATAGAGCTAAATATTATGAATTGACCATTAAAGCTATCTTAAGATCAATTAACGTTCCAATTGAAAAGTTAAAATTTGTTCTTGGTTCCTCTTATGAATTGACTCCAGAATATACTTTAGATATATTCAAATTAGCTAATATTGTATCTCAAAATGATGCGAAGAGGGCTGGTGCTGACGTCGTCAAACAAGTGGCTAATCCTTTATTAAGTGGGTTAATCTATCCATTAATGCAAGCTTTAGATGAAGAATATTTGAAATGTGATGCTCAATTCGGTGGTGTAGATCAAAGAAAAATTTTTGTTCTTGCTGAAGAAAATTTACCAAGTTTAGGTTATAAAAAGAGAGCTCATTTAATGAATCCCATGGTTCCTGGTTTAGGTCAAGGTGGTAAAATGTCTGCCTCTGATCCAAATTCTAAGATTGATCTTTTAGAAGAACCAAAAGTCGTTAAGAAGAAAATTAACAGTGCATTCTGTAGTCCAGGTAATGTAGATGAAAATGGGTTATTATCCTTTATTGAATATGTTGTGGCTCCAATTCAAGAATTGAAATTTGGTGACAATCATTTCGAATTCTTTATTGATAGACCTGAAAAATTTGGTGGTCCAATCACTTATAAATCCTTTGCTGAATTGAAACAAGATTTCAAAGAAGAAAAATTATCTCCACCAGATTTAAAGATTGGTGTTACTTCTGCCATTAATGAATTATTGGCTCCTTTAAGAGAAGAATTTGCTACTAACCCAGAATTCCAAGAAGCTGAAAAGAAAGGTTACCCAGTGGAAGTTAAAGTCAAGAAGACCAAGAAACCAAAGAATAAAGGTACTAGATACCCAGGTGGCCAAGCTCAAGAGCAAGCACCAGTTAAGACTGAAAACGGTACCGATGTTGACGAAGTTACTCAGCAATTAGAAAAGACTACCGTCTAAGTTTTCTTTCTTTGAATTACGTGAAGGAAATAAAATACTACAGAATTAATTGGAAGAAATTCTAGTTGTAATAAGGATATACTGTACGCTATATATGTATATGTATGTTCATCGTATAGAGATCAATGATAAAAATTAAAAAGTTCCTATTATGGTTTTTCTTTCCTTTTACAAAGTTTCCCAACCTCCCAGATCCTGATTTCCGTCTGTCTTACGATAGATAATATGTGGTATCATATTACCTAGTAACACATCCTTAACGAATTTAGTATATAGAGTATCGCTTAAAAATACTGGCGAACCAAACTTCAATTCCTTGTCAGACTCCCTAAATATGTTACGGTAGAAAGTTTCTTGGAAAGAACCTCGGCTTCCGTACGAGAGATAAAGAACATTACTCTTAGCTAATAGGAAAATACCATACGTAGATGTATATGGACATTCATTTCTTGTATGATTGGTACATTCACCAACAGAAAACTTATGTAAAGCACTTTGTCGTTGTAAGTTTAAAACTTTACCACAAAAGAGACACATTGCCGGTTCACCTCGAATGACTTTCAAAAGATCAACGTTTTCTAATTCCAAACAAATATCAGACAAATTATGTGGTAATTTTATTAATTGTAAAGGCGCATCCGATTCAAAGGTCAATCTCCCCAGCTTCATTGTAATTGTAGATTCTGGATAATATGTGGATAAAGAACCTCTAATATCTGTTTGCTGTTGAAGTTCATCAATAAAAATTTGTAACAGTACATCAAAATTAGGGGCATTCTCAACCTTCAATCTATTTAAATAGAATTCCAATTCACCAATTTCATTAAATTTGTACCTCTTATGTGTAGTTATAAGTTCACATTCATCAGGATATCTGCTCAAAAAAAGTATATAGCTTCTTCTGAGGAAAACTAAAATAGATTGACGTAACCATGTGTAAATATATGGAATAATCTTATCGAAGGAACACTGCAATAAGTCCGAGTTCTTACAAAGATTACTCAATGTTTTCTTCACCAGAGCCATAAGAGTATCCATGGCGGGATATTCTAGTGCAGCCGGAATAGTACCATTCAAATGTTCAATAAATTCTTCCCCATTTATATTGCATTCAGCCTTAGTAAGGTTACAACTAAGAGCTAACAAGTCCTGAACAAATTTCATTTTTAATATCTTTAAGAAATAAGTGTTGGCAGAAAATTTTAAATGTTCTATCCTCTCAAATAGTCGACTAACAACAAGTAAAAGATCTGCATCTAGATATTTCAAGATACCACAGTACCAACTATCATCATCAGAATAAAGTGTTTCTTCTAGTTCTGTACGACTTTGTGAATTACAATGGAAAACTTGACTTTTAAGCTCAGATAAAAGTCTCAGAGTTAACATACACTGACTAGGAATTATAGTCATTAACTTTAACGGGTTGAATTGTTGCACATCATGTCGTAATCGTAACTCGAGGTTTGATGTAGTACTTATTAGTAATTTGTTAACAACTTCGAATGTATCAAGTTTCAACTTACCGGAGGGATCTACTAAATCCCGGAGAATAAAGATAGATTCCTCAACACTAACAGGAGGTGATAATGTTACATCTCGGAGAATATCCTGCATTTGATTATCATTATGCGAAAACTCAGATGCACGCCTTGGGTTATATTCCCTCACTTTCGGAATAAAAGAATTGCTTAATGAATTACAGACAGGACAGTACAATAAACCATACCCAAAAGAACTTGGTATATTTTTGGTTGTTTGGCTTTGGACAACTCTAATACTTTTTAAATGTTTACCTAGACAGTTGATATGAGAGCCATGGCCACATATTCTGACTACAGGCTTTTCTTTTATGGGTCCTAAATTATCATCTCCCATACTGCTAAAATTTAACAAGTGGTCGCAAATACTGCTTTCCTCATAGGAAAAGTAAACGAAGGATGAATTCTCCTTATTCATCTTACAAAAGATACAAAAGTCATCTGGAAATTTCCAACCCATGTAGGCTGGTACTTCTGACTGAGATGCGTGTCGAGAAGTCGCTGTAGAAGAATAGGATATATCTTCCTCAGATGTTGGAGTATTATTATTTTCCAGAAACATTTGTTGCTGATGGGCTAATCTTCTAAGAATCTTTTCTCTTTTCAGCTTAGCTTTCTCCTTTTTCTTATTCATTTCCAAGTCTTTAAGTTGCTGAGATGTACAACTTGACCACAATACATTAGAATTATATGATTCGGTCTGTTCCCGGAGAAAACCATCTATATCTACGTGTGGGGCATTCTCTTTTAAGTACAAAAAGATCTGTTTTATTACTCCATGTACTGTTGAAAATTCATCAATCAAAAGAAATGAATATAAAATGGAACCAATACTATGATAGTGGTAAAATTCAGTATCAACAACAGCATATTCTCTCCAAAAAATCCTTGTAAAATCATGTATATTATTGACGACCGCAACATGGATAAGGTGGACGACTCTCACCAAGAGTACATCATGTTGAAACTTTTTGATGTAATCTAATGTATTCTTTAAGAAGATGCCAAAACAGTCAACAGAAGTGATAGAAAAAAGATCAAAATATGGCGTTCCCTGTAATTTATCAATGATTTTCTTGGGTGGAACAAAAGTATCTTCGAAACTAATGTTAAGACGCTGTTTCATTTTTTGTCTAATTTCTTTCTCAACTTCATAGCTCTTGTTAGACGATAACCCGTAGTAGTAGGGGTCAATTTCATTTTCGTACTCTGGTTTTAATGTGAATGTACCTATTTCATCTGCATCTTGTGGTTCATGGAAATTTGTATATTTCACCAGATATGAATCAAATGCGGCATGTTTGGTGATATGCTCAGGAATATCGCTAACAATCTGTTGGTATGTGACATGTCTGTAACATATGGCATGAATAATTTCTGTTCTCAAAGTCTTTTCAAAACTTTCGACTGAAGAAGAAATAAGAAGACACTTCATCTCAGTCAGCAATCTAATAAGTAAAATGATGGCCTCATTAACGATTCCTACAGTAGTTTGTTCATCAGGATAGTCCCCAATAGGTGTTCCATTCGACCAGTTTTTTAAGCCCCATCTTATCAGATAGGTAACCAAAAAATCACTGGGATCACTGTTGCACATAGAGAGCTGTACATTAAAGATATCACTAACATAGGTAAATTCCCTCATACTATACTTGGTATACATTTTGGCCTGGTGTCCTATTGGTATACCATTTCGAACCCAAAATCCAACCTCTATTTGTCCGAGTAAAACCAAAGTAGAAAGAGCCGGTTCTAGTATATATCTAACTGCACATTGACTAGTTATCAGTTTCCTTATATCGACACTTTGCTTAAGCTCATCTGAGAGGGGCTCATATCTACCAGATAAGGCCCAGTTTACAACAAATTTGAAAAGATATGACATTGGATTTAAAAAACTTTGCATATTTACACCAACCTGGAAATTTATCACATCTGTTGTATGATTACAAACTGTTTCCCTGACAGTAACAATATCTTGTTCTCCAGCAGCGTGGCTTCCATCAGTTTTTAAGAACTTCAATCTTATATAACCACTATGTTCTAAACATTCAAATTCTTTAGCAACAGCCATATCAAGTAACTTCTTAATAATATCTAGACGAAAATCCTTATCTGAAATTAATGCAATACTTCTAACGTAGCTATCCGTCATAATTAAAATTGACGAAAAGAAGAAGTAAAAAGATGAAAACTCGAAGTTTTCATATTCCACATGATCACCAACTTCTCGTTTAAGTGGAAGAATATTATTGAATTGACAAAATGCGGTGAATATACAGTCTAATAGACTGTCATCAGATAATAGCTGAGTTGGTATAGTATTGGTCGAGAGCAATATACATAATTCCTTAAGACATACGATTGTTCGTTTGTTTTGTATACTAACCGTTGGAAGTTTAAAGTCCTTGTATAATGATACAATGTTATGATCAGATTTGACTTCTGTACTTGAAATATTCATCAGCACGAATGTAAATCTAAGGGTACGTTCAACAAACTTATTTTTAATGGCAAGGTTTGCATATTCAGGATCTTGGAATGTATACTGTGATAAAAGTGCCATTGTGGATATTTGACGATCAACACGAATATCGATTGATTGATAGAGTAAATTCAAATAAATATCGTAGTACTGTGCAACCAAACCGACTCTTGCTGAATCTGTTATTGAAAATATGGAAGCCAGAATATTCAAAAGTTGATGAAATTGTAGTAACGATAATCTTCCTAAAGTATCCGTTAGTATATGTTGGAACCGAGATCCATGGAGTTCATAGGAAACAGTTAAATTATTCTCTGTAATTCCTTCCAGTAACGACAAATTGTATTTCTGCAATATTTTCTGGTGTGTTTTATCAGTAACATTTTGAAAGTCCCATGGTTTATACCAAGTTATCCCACTGGCTTCCTTTCTCACAGTACAATTCCCAAATAAATTTATCTTGTGTGATGCAGTTTCATCAAGAGCAGAATGTATACCTCTTGGAATCCAACTATCTAGAAAGGATTGACGTAATGCGTAGAGAAAGGGATAGAGGTCATTTTGATTCTTAGTCATTGTGTATAACCAACTTAGTAGTGTTTCTGCCAAATGGTGCTTATATGCTAAATACGTCCGTATCAAGGTAGTCTTGATATTCCGTTTCTCGAATTCATTACGAATATCTTCTAGTTTCAATACGTCATCGCTTTCAAATAAGGTTACCGGTGAATTTATCCTCTCTAGTTCCTGTACTATGGAAATTGCATATTCCGGAGGTTTATTCAGGATTTCAACTATTATCGTGGAGAGTTCCCTTGGATGAATGGAAAGGCTTTCTTCATGAATCTGCAAGACCCATTTTTCCTTAATATTCTTATTATATGCAAATTGTGAAAGGTTTGTCAGCTGGAGGCTATTGTTTGAATCAACAGTAGATAAATCAGCAGGTGAGCCTTCCTTTGACCCAGCTGTATCCAGCCAATTTTTCTGTTTCGTTGATATACTTGAAACCCGATGAAATTCTTCATTTTCAATTAATGTAGAGATTATATAATCCAATAAGGTATCAATGGTGGATTGTGTCACCATATTTTGGGTTCTATCCAAGGGTTTCATCTGTTTTTGTTCGTTATTAAGTGTATTCCTGCAGGTAAATGCATTTTGTGGATCCCTAAACACTGACTTATTTCCACAATGACATACCCTCCCTTCATCCCTTGTCACTATCTTAGAAATATAGTCATGGCCTTCATGTTGACTTGGATCAAAGCAAAAGCTGCAAATTTCATACAATGGATTTGTTATACAGGTAAAACAATAATAGACCGTCTCAATTGGGTAACATAGTCGCCGACACATAGTACCGGTATGGCTATTTTCTAGATTATCTTCAAGGAATGTCTTTCTCCAAGTATTATCAAACAACATATTGCTATATTTTTGTTTATTCATATGGATATCTTCGAAAGTTTGAATTATTGATCTCCAATCTATATTATTATTATTCTCCACCACGCATAGACTTAGAGTTTTCCAAATAAAATAATCTGACACCTCACTGTATTCATTATTACAGAGCACGGGTAAAAAAGATAAGAAATCTTTTAAACTCTCCGGTGTTTTTCGTTGTATATCAGTCATTATATATTGGTTCTTGCTTTGTGTAATAATCTTTATATGTTTATTTCAATAATGTGACCTAAAGGTTCTAGGCCCTGCCTTTCTGAAAAATTGAAATTGTATATGGAAGTAAAAGGGCAATTCAACTTATAAATTTGTGACTTTTGTTCTTTATCCACCACTCTTATCACTTATGTTACTCTTACGAGCTAGACACCTTAAAGTGACACTAGTTGTGTCATTATTAATTTCGCTTCATTTTTTTGTTTTTGTTTACACACACACACTTTCTTTTTTCTTTCCACCTTTTTTAAAGATATTGCACAATGGATGGTTTGGATAGTGAACCATTGAAAGCCTTTCGAGTTCTGGTAACAGACAATCATCAAACATAAATACATTAACATCGAGTTATGATCCATTCTGTCCTAATATGTATGTTTCTGTGCTGGTTTCGTTGAGATTTTAAACTTTCTTGCAATATTTATACTAACAACAGCAATACTTTTTCCCAACAGTTAACAAGAAGTGCCAACCAAGACTAATCAAATTCTATACACCAGTGGATTTACCCAATCAGAAGCGTCTTTTAACACAAGTGTACGAACTGATATCGCAACGAAATACAGATATTCAGAGTTCTTTCTTAGTGACGCCGCCTTCGTTGTTAACAGATGATTCCAGTGAATTTGATCAACGTATTCAAATTATTTATAAAAATTACGCTACTTTATATTTTGCATTTATTGTGGATGATCAAGAATCCGAATTGGCTATATTAGATTTAATCCAAACCTTTGTGGAATCATTAGATAGATGTTTCACTGAAGTTAATGAATTAGATTTAATCTTCAATTGGCAAACTTTACAAAGTGTATTAGAAGAAATTATTCAAGGTGGGATGGTTATTGAAACTAATGTTTCTAAGATTGTATCATCTGTGGATGATTTGAATCGACTAGCTGAGACATCAGATAAGGGAATTGGATCCACCTTGGGGAATGCATTACAAGCTTTCACACAAGGAAGTTTTGCTCAATGGGCATCGGGACAATAAGTATGTAATATAATATAATATTACAAATGTGTATCTATAGATTTTAAATGGAATATTTATATATGCGTGCGTTTATAGTAGAGGAAAGTGGTGAAAAGAAGCGAAGGAATGCTAAGATTTATAGTGAGTAAGTCTTTTCTCGAATGTGGCTAAAGTTGATTTTATATCCCGTATGGGCATATTGAATTCAGTGGATAAATCAGAGATAATTTTGTTTTCCAATTGACAGACTAAATCTATTCTAACAGACAAGTTTTCATCATTGTCATCTCTTGAATGTTTAAACGTTTCCAAATCTACCGAATCTAATAATTTTAAATATTTTTCTTGTAATTCCTCAATGAAAGTTAATGGCTTCCTATTTAATTTGGGTAAAGGGAATGCATCTGAATTTAATGGAATAATATTATTTAATTTTCTGTAAGTAATTCTTTGATCCATTGATAATCTACCTAATTCCTCATAATTTTGTTTCTCCAAGGGCATAAATTTTTCTTCAATCCAATTTAAATAGTTGATAGTTTCCATTTCCGTCCATTCGGTTGGGTTTGTAGTGGTGTTATTGCTATTATAGTAGTCGTTACGATCATTACTATTCATCATTTTTGTTAATTTACGATTCATAGTAAATTCACTTAAATCTTCTTCATTTAAAGTTGGTGTCTTTAATAAAGCTTTTATCCAACTATTGGGATAAATAGACTTTTCAGTATATTTTCCATCATATAAGAAGATATATCTAACCGTTAAGATAAAACTTAAGATGACATACATTTCTGATATAAAAGTAGAATAGCCGGCAGCGATAGTTGAAAATATAGGTATAGTAAGATCCCTTTCCCTCGAGACAAATGCTTTCATTAGTTCTTTAGTATAAAAGAAAAATTCAGGTGGTAAAGTGGTAAAAGTGATTAATCTAAAGATTAATCCCGATACATTTAAAGTACCATTAAATCTGTTTGTTAATCTTGTAAGTGCATTGAAATGTAATACATTTGCACTAAAGGTGTGAAATGATAATAATACGTTCCCATTTAATGATAAAAGATGAAAATTTGGTAATTTATCATTCCATTCCTTTGGAATAATATTCCCAGCTTTATAAAATGGAAAATCCAGTGAAGCGATCCAATTAATTAAATCACAAAAATAGACAGGTAAACCTAATTGTAAGATCCCCATATAGATTATAGAAAGTGTTACATTAATATGTAACGGCATTTTAAAAGAATACATTTTTTTTCTATAATATTGATTTATTTTTTCTAAATAAATTAACCAAATTAATTTAATTAATTTTGTGAAATCTTGAGGAAACCCACGTTTTTCTATAAGATAATTAACTTGTTTTTTCAAAATATATTGTAGACATTTAATCATTAATAATTTTGCTTGTTGTCCCTTTACAAGTTTTTTAGTTTCATGTTTTTGTTGATTTATAAGATTTTTTTGTTGTTGTGATAAAGATTGACTAGATTGGAAAGTCCCAAGTGTATCTGTGGTTAGATTCAATCTCTTTGTAATAACCCCCTGTGATTGTTGCTGTCTTGCTGCGGTATCGTCATCATCATTATTAAATTCTATATCACCTTCCATAACATGACCATATTGGCAAGTTCTTCTCCCTGCAATAACTCTCCATAATCTTGACGGACAATTATCTATCCCACATACGGGACCTCTAATATATGTAGAGGACATGGAGGTAGTATATATGATAGTATTTTGAGTTTGGGAAGGTTTCAAGATAGATACTCTGTATATAAACCACTACTAGGGTTTGTATCTTTGCTTTTTTGTATGTGACAGTAACAATCTGATCGATCTGGATTTATTTTTTTTTTTTTCAATTTTTTTTTTTTCAACTTTCTTGATGTTGAAATTTCTTGAAAAAAAAAATGATATAAAAAGGACTGACGTTAGGAAAAAGAGAGACGTCTTCATTTTTTAAAAGAAGATATGACATAGAAAGAGAACAAGGGTTAAATATCCAACCTTTCTTCGAAGATTTCTTCAAAAACCTAGTGATGCCAGGATACCGATATTCCAATTCCTTCTCCAAAGCTAAAATAGTATCTTTAATGTATATCAATCCAAATAGACCAGCGTGAGCGGATATGTTTTTTTCCACATACACCCTTTAACAATTGGTTAAGAGGGTTTCAATAAAAAGTGATTCTCCAATATCAGATGTGTCCCCCTCACACATTTCCTTGTATCCTCTACAAAGTGTGAGAACCTCGACGGCATTGCAATTGATGAATTGAATCAGGTCATAAGTGGCAGTCCATCTTGTTTCCATAGGCTTTGGCAATGAATATGACGAAAGTTCGGTTGGGGTTCCGCCCCAAAGGGGTCAAGTGCTGAAAATACAATCCATCCAGATAGCTACATTTAGAATATTCATCCATTTATGAATGCCAGCATGTCTCAAAGCAAAAAAAAAAAAGGAACGTGGCAAACAATGTACAAGCAAAAACGTAGAAACGAAAGTATCGTGAAAAGAGACCAACAGTTTTCACAAATATTTAAAAGTATTGGACATTATACGAATGCTACACTGATCCATTTGTTTGACTTCCTATAGTCTTACTCCAGAGAAACTAATGCTTTTTTTGATAGTTACTGAATGGGGCTAAATTTGGTATTAAGTTCCGGTAAGAAAGGGCCACTTTTTGCAATAAATATTGGGTTGTTTCCAAATTAAAAAAACATGGGGATACAAGATGGATATATTAAATCATCCATTTCATTAGTGCAAGTACCATTGTAGTATAAGGAAGTGTGCACAAGGATAGAAAAAAATTTATCACTGAAGCGTGAAGTAATTGAAACTGATGTTGAGGAATTAAATGTTACGGGGTGCGTGTGAAGAAGAAAAGGACAAAATTCTGTTCATTGTTGTCTGGTATTTCTGGTTTAATATGTGTTGAAGATATAACTTCAGCTTTGGGAAGGGGACTAAACTGTCGATCTCCTGGTTTCAAGTTTGATAAGTAAATAATAATTTACCATTTACTACATAGTCAAAATATACACTAATTGAAAGAATAGAAAAAAAATTATTATATATACTGGGAAAAGGATGGCAATTTGAAATTTAATATAGGGGAGTGTAAAGCAAGTATAATTATCACAACGACGCTTTGTTCTCTCCGATTTTGAATAAGTCAAAGGACGTTCAAGAAGCTTTATATGAATCAAAAGAGAAGAACTTAAGTGCATATCTTTATAGCTAGAATGTTTAGACGGAGAGGGCATTCTTTCAATTACTGAATATGTGTATGTCAAAATTAATGATGAGCGGAAGGGTAGGAATTTAAAATATTGTACATGGGAGTCTTCCCCCCTCCAGAAACACTTGCTACGAGGTATTAGATCCTGATATAAGTGTTCCTGTGACTCCAATGGATATCATTGCTATAATTGTTTGCCTGAAATAATTAAATGTTTCGCTATGCTTCCATAGTACCATACACAATAGTACATATACGTTATTTTAAGTTCTCAAGCTCATAACACAGCGCTAATAAAATAACCAGTACATAATCTCCTCACTGAACCCTGCAGCAACGGGTATCTAACTTCAAGTTGTGTTTCTTGTTACCACCTGACACTATTCGATACAATCGACCACATTGGACACTATGACGTTTCCAACAATATTCATTCCAAGTTTATCTATACAGAAAGCTAATAATAGCCATGTTTTAGTAATTTAGATAGTTTTCTCCCGATTGGGTAACGTCTTTTCCCGTCGTTTGTTTCGTTTAAGGTGATGTACGGCAAACAAAAGAAACAAAATAAACGACGCAGGAAAAAGGCCGGGGTGTCTGGGTGGGTGAGGCTGGGCCTTCCCGAGAACAATAGGCCCGAGGGAAAATCACGAGGATGACGCGTCTTTTTT
>JAJLXW010000493.1:15604-30041 GCA_030571515.1 Monosporozyma aquatica
TCCCACTATTTTTCTTATTATTGTTATTACAATCCACCCAAAATGACAAAAATGGGAAGTGAAAAATGAAAAAATCTATTTTTTTTGCTGTAAGACAGTAATGATGGGTTTGGGCAATGGGGCTATGCCAACTTTAGAGACATTATCACAGGATCCTGAGATCAGATTATTGTTGAACTATTCGGGTTGCTCTTTTCTACAGATATACAGAATTCCATATGTGAGAAACAAAAAAAAACATTTTATAAATGTTTTTATATATTATATTTTTTTTATTCATACAATTCTTCTTTGCCTATCAATCTCTTATCTCTCTGGCTGATAACAACACATAATCATCATCTCACCTCCTCCCATTAACCATTAAACTGTTCACAGTTCAGTCCACCCGCCAATGTCTACTATAAATTCAATGTATCCTACCGCTATACAGGGGAACCTACATTATGACTCAGATAGATTAGTAGTGATCCCAAGATCAAATTCAACATCGGACTTATTTAATGTAGATAAATTCATGAATATGAAAACTGATACAAACAATAATAATAATAATAAATCACCAGAAACTTCACCAACTAAAAAATACCATTCAACAGTAAGGAGAAATAATACAACTACAAGGAAAATAAAACATTCTTATAATAATAATAACACCACTAATAATAATAATATCAAAACAAATAACCAAGATTTACATAAGTTAGTATTAAATAATAATATGAAAGTGAAAAGATCTAACACTCTAAATTATACCAATAATAATATATATATTCCTTCTTTCCCTTCTCTTTCTACATCTCCATCTGCATCCCCTTCTCATACCTCTTCACAGTTGAGAAGATCTAACACCTTAAACTACAATACTAATACTAATACTAATACTAATAATTATAGACAGCGGATAATTCCCCCCAATAGTGCTAACAACGCACAACAGTACCAACATCATTATTCTCACCACAACCCTACTCATATTCACCAACCAAGAAGAAATAATACAATAAATATCGCTACTCATTCTTCATCACAGCAACAACAACAAAGAAAATATTCTAAAATTAACACTTTTGCAAATTTTAAACAGTACTATCATAATCATGATAATACTCCACTTCCTAATAATAATAATAATAATAATAATAATAATAGAATAAAACAATTATCACCTTTACAATTACAAAGAAATAGAATGAAAAATTCATTTATTTTTCCTAACGGTGAACAATTTACTCCAAGAAAGAGTACTACTCTGGAAAATTCTTCTTCTTCCACTCTTCCTCCTGCCTTTCCCTCCCAACTCCCTCCTCCTCCAACATCTTCTATAGTAACACCAGCACAGGAACAACTACAGCAGCAGCAGCAGCAGCAATCTTTAAAAAGATCTAATTCTAAAAAAAAATTTACTTCATTTTGGAAAAAATTCATTAATAATAATAAAGGTACTACTAATAATATAAAAGAAAATAATAATATACCCGACATTAAAATAACTACACCCATCCATGTTAGTACCGCTACCACTACTACTACTACTAATAATAATACTCCTACTACTACGATGCCCACTTCACCCAATAATAACACATTAGATCCATGTTTACCTTCATTGACTACCATTTCATCAACTGATACTAAAATTAAAGATGACGTAAATAATTTTGACTCATCTAAAATTATCGATAGATTAAGAGAAAATTGGGAAATAATACATCAAGATTCATCTTTTATTAATTCAAATTATTGTAATTATGATAATAATAATAATAGCGAAGAGTCAATAATTGATTCTTATAATAACAATAAGAATAAGAATAAAAGTAATAATGTTAGATTTGCAAATGAAATCTTTATTAATGATACATATTCAACGGATGAATATTTAAGAGCAGATCCAGAAGATTTACCAAACAAAGATAAAAATTTAGTATTTGATACAGAATTCGGATTTATTGATGAAATTAAATTTGAAATTAATCAATTCAAAAGAAAAGAAATGTTGATTCATATCGATAGTATTAATTTTACGCAATTTTGTAAATGATATATATATATATATTTGGATAAAAATTTATATATAAAAACAAAAAAAAATTGGAAAAAGGTGATGAATTTAACCTTTATCTTTCTTCTTAACATACCAGCACAGTGAGTGGTTTTGAAAAAGCAATTTCGTGGTTTCAAAGACGGTAGCAATTTGGTTGTTGGTTTCTTTCAGTCATAGTTAACATGAATATATCAAGAGTAATTATTGTTTTCTCAAATATCTACATCACATTTATTAATAATATTTAAAATTATCTGGTATTGGAAATGTTAAGACTATAAGAAAGGTATCTGATTAACTACTAACCCTTCGGCAATCATTGGATAGAATATATCCAGTTCAAGTAGACTCTTCCCTGGAAATACAAAAAATCTCGATCTCCTACACCAGAGGTTATAAACTACTATCTGTCGTCATCGTAGCTAAGTTAAAAACAGATCGATTTTTTCAAGTTTAAATTAAGTCCGGTTTTATAATGCCCCTCTATTTCAGAATACGGCCATTGTCAGCCAAAATATAGCAACTTTTCATAGACATAGTCTCATCTCCCTTCCAAGCAAATTAAGAAAAATAATTATTTTATTAGTATATATATTATTTATTTTAAAATCTTACCTACCTAACAATACAGAAACGTAAAGTAGGACCAATTAAGTATATTAAGCACTTTTGTAGCTATCATCATTAAAAAAAAGGTCTAGACCAGTAAATATCCCCTTATAAATACTAATTGTATTGCAAATACTATGTGGCACTATGGTTCGGCCATTTCGAGCTAATTTTGAAGTGGTATAAACGCTTTAATGGCAAAAACGCATGACCTATTTTGAGGTATATGAGTCAATTTAACTTCCCCGAAAAATAATCAGAAATATCCGATATAGTGTAACGGCTATCACATCACGCTTTCACCGTGGAGACCGGGGTTCGACTCCCCGTATCGGAGTTTCCATATTTTTTCTCAAATTTTTTAGTTTTTTTTTATATTTTGGAAATATTCTTAAAAATTAACATTTGATTAGTTGCTCTTGAACTCTAAAAAAGCAACTAATAATAAACAATTTGAAAGCTTCGCCGATTAGAAAGGCAGTTATATATTTAAATATTTTCTTATTCGAAAGCTCACTGAGAAGAGCCTTTTTGTTTGGAATCATGAGCGGGCATTAAGGCTTCTACCTTCTTATGTTGGACTAAAAATTAAAATAAGACACAATTATCTAATGCCGAATGGCGTAATTCATTGAAGATTTTTTCGACAGGTTGGAAACAAATATAAAAAGCTAACATTTGATTCTTTTTCTTTTTATTTCAATTTTTTTTATCTCAGTTATCTTCACCAACAATTGCATGGCATCGATGCAGACTGCTAGTCGGATATGTAGCTTTACTATAGTTAAGTAACTTGCTTAATACAAAAAATTGTTGGAATATAAACAACGGTTATCGGTCTAAGGCAATACATATGTTTTTTTATATTGGAGCTATAAAATGTGTATTCAAAATCAGAAGAAGATACTGAAAAAGGTAAATAGCAGCATAGTTCTCTCCAACAGGAGTTAAACCATTAGCATTAATCTTCAATGCTTTTATATTCAGTGAATGGTTACTATTTCCCATAACCGTTTTATATATACACCACCTGAGAATTCATTGAATATAACTGGTGAGTATTTTACTATTCTTAGCAGCTATCTAAAAGTTATTAAATACCTTAGTATTTTGGTTTAATAATAATTTTTCAGGTTAACTTCTGTATTAATTATGGTAAGGACAAAACGAGAAATAAGTATACCCCAGGACAGAAAGAAATAATTGTAAGGGCTTTTTTTTTTGAGGACATCATAATATTGGGATCAGGTTCTACATTCGTATACAGAATATATATATCTCCAATGAGTTGCCTTCTCTGGGAGCTATTAATAAATCCATATTTAAGAAAACAAGATTGTTCATTTGTTCTGAAGTCAGATACTGTAACACTCTCTTCTTGGTTTATAAAATATTTATAACACATATTTACTTTCGGCAGATACCTATTCTTTACATCATGACTTTTCATTTCCTGTCATCAATGCCAAAATATTATAAAACAAACCATCTATGGTGTCGGGTGTCATGATTTCATTTAACACATCAGAATTCATTTGGTCCGAATTGACCATGGATGTTAAAGTGGAAAAAAATTGTTTATATTCATTAAGAATATAATCTCTAACCGTTTCTAATAAGAATTTACAAATTGTTTCATTGTGTATCAACTCCATTATCTTATTGTAGACATTTTTCAGAATAGTTTCCATATTATTTTTAAAATCTTGATTCTTTGCGAGTAAATATTCCTCTTGCGATTCACCTTCATCGCAGTCAATAAGTAATTTTTTATCAATAATCTCTGCGCCAATATATTCTGTAATTATCTTGATAATTCTACGAAGTTCTTGAACCAGTTCTATACGAGAATCATTCTCTGCAGTACTGATGACGTTTGCTTGAGATGATTCTGATTGTAAAGAGGTAACTGATCTATTTCTTCTGCTTAAACTACTTATTGAACTTTCTCTTCTACCAGGAACCAACCCCTTGGCAAAGGAAAACAATGCAGCATTGCTCCACTTAATAGATTTAAGCAGTGTACCCACGGGCGAAAAATTCAATTGTGAATTAGATTCATTAAAATTACATGAGATGTTTAAGTTCTGTATTTCATCTCTTAATAACAGTAAATTACCTAAATAGATCAACTTGGTATCTAACGTGTTTGATACATCTTGATGAATATCATATGCTCGTCTCAATGATTGAATACCTGAATGGATAACATGATGAGACACTTCATCAAATAAGGTTGGGTCGATGATGATATCATAAATTTTGAAGAGTAAAGACAGAGATCTTAATAATGGTGTATAGTAAGTGATCAAGATCATATCCTTGGATTCAAATTTAGTGTTATCAATTAATAACCTTTGAGATAGAGCATCTAAATATGTGTTCATCATGGCCATTTCAGACCCCGTCATAGACTTCTTAGATGTATCATAGTTTGAAATCATTAAATCGTTAATTGTTGGTTTATAATCGATTAGATTAGTAGTGATTAGAGCCTTACACCGTCTTGCCAATTGTGTTTGTAACTTGGTAACAATTGGATCGAATATTTTATTGTAATAAACTTCATTAAATTGCCTCATATATTCTTCAGAACCTTCTTCAAATTCATAAAATGGTTGAAATAATGCCATACAATCACATAATTGATTAATGTCCTGCTCACGTAAGATTTTATTTGTAGTGGTATTGTATAATGGTTCACATAATTTAATAAACCATGAATTGATAACATCTTTCACCTCAGTTTCTCTAGAATTTGGTATAGAGAAGAATGTCATGAATAATTTATATTCATTTTGACACAGTTCTTGGAAATATGATTTCATGGATCTGATAAAGGATAAAAGATCGTTACCTTTCTGTTTCATAATAATGTCATCTAATTGAGACCAAATAATGGAAAATAGTAATTTATTTCTTACATCAAAATATGTGTTATAACAATCCTTTAAGATTGATTTCAATTCTTCTCTATATTTCAACAAATTGTTATCATAACAACGTTTTAATAACTCCTGGATTGGACCCTTAACCATGTCGCTAGTAGAGGAAAACTTATTATAAATCAATGCTTCTCTAGTACTTGGATTTTGTAATAAATCTTCTTTATTGGAAATTTCCGTATAAGCCAATCTTAAAGTGTTGCTAACATAATGAGAGATTAACGTAGCGGCTCTAATTAGACATTGTTTAAATTTTATTCTATAACTCTCTGAATCTAATAGATCAGGGTGATCTTGGAAAAATAGTAAGGATTGGTCGATTGTATTTAATAATTTTTGGAAGGAATCCCTTTTCACCACATTTGCGGAAGTGGAATGATTCAATCTTCTCATGACTAAATCCAGAGATTCAAAATAATTAAGATATTGTGGGATTGTCTCTGATAAATTAGTCAATTCTTGATGTGAATCATAAAACTTAGATGTATCATCAATAAATTTTTCTGTTGATGTAGAAATTAGATCAAATTCATCAATAATTTCTGTAAATTTGTCATCAATTAGTTGTGCCTCAGATAAAGTTCTCTGATAATTCTGTAATGTGTCATCTAGTCTCTTCAAATAATTTTGGTATTCATTATATTTATCACCAATTGTTTCATTCTCCCGAGTGGTTGTAGGACCATTTAATGTGTCCGAGATCGTTGTTATCACTTCTTCTGGTTCCTTCAAAGGTCCATCAACATTTATGGAAGAGACAGTATTACCATGATTATTGGTCTTGTTTGTCACAGTAGTATTCCCTAGGGCCAATGACAGCTTTTGCAATCTGTTGAAAAGATACGTATCATCAAGGACATCATAAACGGCATAAGTCTCCTTTGACACGGATGGTTTTGAGGCAATACTCTGCACCAATGAATTTCTTCTACTTCTAGCCATATTTCCACTTGGGCGATACAGTTCAATTGGGCTTCTCGATACTCAATCACAATCTCACCTCTATTATCCCATCACTAATCAGAAAAGTCTATTGCCTTTATTTTTTTTCAGTGAAGTTTTTTTTTCCAGCTGAAATATTTCAAATCGATGCTCGAGAAGAAGACCACTAGAAGAAGAAGAAAGTCTTCTTCGTTCCCATTGTGCCTGTTAGAAGAAAAAGGAGCTGGTAAAACCATATGACGCAGCCAGAGAATAATACCATTAGTAATAATAATAATAAGAAGTTGAAGATGTCTCCAAAACAAATTTGTACCCATTCTGGATCCTTCCATGCGGATGAATCGCTTGCTGTGTTCATGTTGAAATTACTACCAGAATACAAAGATGCAAAAGTCGTTAGGTCCCGTAACCCAGAGGATTGGGAAGCTAGTGACATTGTTGTGGACGTCTCTGCGAAATATGACGGTGTTAAGTTTTTTGACCATCATCAACGTGAATTCATGGAAACTTTTTCATCTGATTACAAGACTAAATTATCTTCTGCTGGGTTAGTATATAAACATTTTGGTAAGCGGATTATTGAAAGTATCATTGCCGAAGCAGACGTCCCATCTGTGTCTTCCGAAGACTTAGAAGTGTTATATCAAAGAGTGTACAAACAATTCGTCGAAGCTCTGGATGCTAATGATAATGGTATAAGTAAATATGATGTCCCCGAGGGTGAAACCACAAAATTTAATGATAATGCTATTACCATCCCAGGACTGATCTCCAGTATGAACCCATCTTGGAACAATAAGGATACCAGTGCTGCAGCATTTGATTCAGCTTTTTTCAAAGCTAGTGATTTTATTGGTGGAGCCTTCGTTAATTTGGTCACTGGGTATGCTGCCTCTTGGTTGCCAGCCAAGACTATTGTTGCAGATGCCATCAAACAAAGAATGAACGTGGACCCAAGTGGTAAAATCATTGTTCTTTCCCAGTTTTGCCCCTGGAAGGAACATTTATACAACGTGGAAATTGAACAAGGTATTGAAGGTGCCATTGAATTTGTGATCTTTACTGATTCCACTGGTTCTTGGAGAGTATCCACTGTGCCTGTCTCTGCTACTTCTTTCAAATTCAGAAAGGGCCTACCCGAAGAATTAAGAGGGTTAAGAGATGATGAATTGAGTGAGAAGAGTGGTGTGCCAGATTGTATCTTTATTCATGCTGCCGGGTTTATTGGTGGTGCGAAGAGCAAAGACTCCGCTTTGAAATTAGCCCAGATGTCGTTGTAAAGTGATAATTTATTTATTTATTTATCTATTTATTTATCTCTCTGTATATTTACATATCCAAAAACGGAATAAAAAACGAGAAAAAAATATTTTGTGTCGCAGCATCCCAAAGAGGAAAACCGCAAACAGATGTCAGCGGGAAACAAAATTTCAAGGAATTTTCCACTCGCCGCGTTTTTTGGAATTAATTTCAAGTTGATTGATCATGGATTTGCTTGATATTAGGAGACATTCATTTAATTCCATTACTGGTTAATAATATCCTGTGCATAACCAGACTGACAGATTAGTTATTGAAGTGGTTAATAAAGCATTACCAAGTGTGTGTGTTTTTTCTACTTTTTTGTCTTTTTTTGGTTTCGTTTTTTTGGTGTTTAGTTTTACCAAACCTGGACTCAGATCCAGATCTCTCTGTACATATACTTACCTGATCCTCGGCATAAACAAGGGAGGCCCAAAAGAGATAACAAAAAGAAAAATAAATATATTAAACAGGCACAATGAAAGGGTTTCTCTGGTCAAGGAAATCATCTACTTCGTCTGCATCTAAAAATAGCAATCAGCATAAAGAACAGAAGGAGAAAAGAAAGTCTTCCGGTCAATTTAATCAACCACATACTATAGATCTGCCTACTTCAACTTCATCCTCCTCCTTATCATCTGTGAGCCACAATGGACTATCACATATTTTATCAGGGAGATCAAATGGGACGTCGTACAATACTAATAATAATAACAATACTACTAATAACAGGATTTCGGTAGCATCATCTAGAAATGTCAATGGTAACAGCAATGGTAATCTATCTACTATACCTGGACAATCTCAATCTAGTCGTAAGAATTCTATCATTTCTAAAGAAAATTATCTAAGGAATAGTTCCAGTCAACCAATTGTATCTATTACTAGGAAAAATAGCTCTTTGATTAATTTAAGAAATCATTCTACTGCCAGTATTGTATCTCGTGGAAGTAATATCCATTTACCAAGGGAAGACGAAACAGGATCCATCTTATCTGAAGAATTAACCACTAATAATAGTAATCCAACCATAACTGGAACCGATTTAGAGACTAGTAAAATGAGAATCTCTGATAGACCAACAATGGATAAGGACATTTTAAATGCATTATCTTTGGATAGAAATACTTCAATGTTATCATCGGGTACATCTGATATAGATTCAAATTTAATTATGAATTTAAATGAGGAGAATTATGATATGACAATTTTCAAATCTGGATGGTTAAATAAATCTCATGGTCAAATCACTATAACAAATCCAAATTATAATAATAATAATAATAATAACCAGAATCCATTATCCCCCGTATCATCATCTTCAGCGAATTTAGACAAAATTTCATCGAAGAGAGAAAGTAGAATGTTTCACAATGGATCATCTGAATTATTAATATCGAATCCACAAAATATTTCTGAGGGGAATGATTCGTCAATACGGGATTCTGACTTATTTTATCAACAACAACAGCAACAATCTCAACCCCAACAAATTGTAGTACCGGATTATAGACTGTATAAAGCCCAATTAAAGGGTTCAATATTGTCCTTATATAAAAATGGGATGGGAAACAATATAAAATGTTTTGATCCAAATTTAACATCTCAAGAAGAGACATCTCAAACAAACGATAATGCTATTGATGATACAGCCTCAATTTCAAACAATAATTTTACCAGTAATAACAGTAATAGTAATAAAAGAGCGACAATAACAGACTCACTGTCATCATCTTCAACCTCAACCATTACGATGTCAAGTAATAGCATATCAAGACAATCTTCAAGTACAAACAAGTTCCCTACTAAATACAATATGAATAATGCTAATGCGACTATAGTATATCTAAATGATAAATTTCCACATCCAGATTTGGTTCTTGATAAACATACAGGTAAGATTACAAGTGGTTCACTAGAAAGCTTATGTCATACAATACTTTTCTATAAACAAGATGAAAATGATAGTAGTTCCCCGGGGAAACACTCTCCTCATATTAACATTTTTAACATCTTACTAATGCTACCATTAATTGATGATTTTATGAATTTTCTAGTCATTTTCAACCAATTTGGTTTAACTTTTACCAAGAATAATTCAAAAGTTTCCATCAATTCTTCTCAATATTTAAAAGTTAATATAGAGATAGACGATCTAATAACCGAAAGATTAGCATTAGTTGTCAAGACAATATTAGATGTTTTCCCTGGTTTCTTACTAAATGATGAAATATTTCAAGGTACAATTACTTTACTAGACACGATCTCTTTACATAATGATGAGGTTTCTAATAATTTAAAAATATCAGTGGCCAATAAACATAATGAATTAAATAAACTAACTTATTTCATACGACCAAATTCCACTGATAAAGCCGGAAATTTATTGAAAATAAAACAAAAATTAATGAATGATATAACTGATATTAGTAAATTCTTATTAATAGACACGAAAAAATTTGCAGCTGATATCCATTCAATAAACTTAAAATTTGATAAGATATGGGCTCCAAGATATGATTACTCATTATTATACTCATCCAAACATATCGATACTGGAATCACTGCATTAAATCCATTGGTTTTTAATAATTCCGACAATGTACATTTCTTGGGGAGACTCTTGATATCCCATTTATTCCCATCTACTAATGGTATTAAAGGTAATAGCAGTAATATTACAAGTTCAAATACGACTTCTTTCCACACAGATGCTAGAACAAGAGCCAAGGTTCTAGTGAAATGGGTCCAACTAGGTTGTAGATTGGAACACTTAGGAGATATGGTTTCCTGGCTGACAATTGCCACAATAATTTGTTCTGTACCAATACTGCGATTATGTCAATCATGGCAATATGTTCCAGAATCAATATTAAAGATTATATTTAAAGATTGGGTTCCTACCATTGTTCAACTGGATAGAAGACAAATGTCTTCTAAATCAACTAGTAGCGTGTTTATCTTAGCACCGCCAAATTTGGAAGATCCATATATCCGAGAAAATGTTATATCCTATTTCGGGGATTTGTTAGTAATGGCCGATGATTTACCTGCGGACTCTACTTTGAAATATATCGAGAAGAAAATAACTAGGACCAAGAATGCCTTCCATAAATGGCAACAAAGATTGGAAACCATTGATCAAGAAATTGCTAGGAAGGGTATTTCCCTTAATAAAGATGCTTCTGGAGAAAATATTGAACAAACAACTAGTCCTTTATATCAGTTCTGGAAATATCACATCTCCCAACCAAAGCTAAACATTCAAAAGATAATGGATATTAGTCTTCAATATGAGCCACCATTGATTAATCAGAAAATATACTCCACTATAGGTACCCATAGAAGTGCTCTATTGACTGGTAGTTATCTACCAGTTGTATTTAATGAGATTCTTCCCAATTATACACTGTTCCCAAGGAGTTCTCTAATTGGGGCTGCGGGAAATTTAGTCAATAAGAATAATTCTAAAATGCCACCCCCAAGATCATCAGCACGCTTGTCCAAAGCGCTTTTAGTCAATGAACCGATATCGAAGGAATCGACTCTAACTTTAGACTTTCACACCAACCCAATCACTGGTGTTGAAAGAATTGACGGACCATTACTGAAGGAATTAATGTCCACACAATCCACGAAACAAATCCTGATGAAATCCATCAGAGACGTTTTCAATATTGATATGGATTTATTCCACATTTCTAATAATCTCGTTTTTAAGACAAGCATTGAATCTATTCACGATACACCACGCCCAGCCAGTGTTGTCATTGAATCGCCAAGAAGATTTTCTCAACACTCACCTAAGCTAAATTCCAGAGACTCAATAGAGACAACAGGCCGTCTAAGTAAGACTTTAGAGAACCTCGACTTTTTCAAAGAAAATCCAAATAAGGCGGACCCATTGAAAACATCCATTATAGATGTTGTTGTTAAGTCTGCATCATTGGATAGATTACTTGATCTATTGGTATTGACAGCAGGTATCTTTTCAAAACTGATAGACACAAAGGATTTAGAAAATTATTGTTATCATCAACAGAGTTCATCTTCCTCGAACAACGGCGTGGGTCTGCTTGATTTTGCACTTGCTAAATTAGCCATGGACAATGACACATTTACTGAGACATTTTTTAACACCTACAAGAGTTTTACCACTACTTTGAATGTACTAGAAAACCTTGCTAAACGTTTTGTTGGAGCAAAAAGCTGTGCACACAGTGTCTGTGGTGTAATCGATTCTGATACACCAACTTTTGACAATGAAATTTCCTTCCCTGTTTGGGATGCCGAGGTTTCCGAAGAAGCAGACATTAAAAATGCATATATGATCAAAATCCAGATCGGTACAGCAGAGGCGATTCTTCACTTGATTACAGACCATTATACCGATTTTACAGACGATATTGCCTGTCATACTACCCTACTAGACATACTGAAGATCATGGAACAAGAAATTGTGGTTGAATGGCCGAAGAGAATAAAACATGTGAAAACCGAAGAAGATACAAATACAGAAGAAGTTAAAGAGCTAGAAACACTCTTAACTCAGTTTGTGGGCGTCTTTAATAACATAAAATCCCACTATCAGAAACAATTGTACAGACCAGTTGGTATCAGTAAGATGAAAAAGAAGATTATTGAACAGCTATCCAATTTTAAAACTCTTACCTTCTACGAATTTAATGATATACTGACTGAAAGCAAGCCAAGCTGTGCGCTTATCTCCCAATTCAACTCCTTGAACTACCAAGACTACTCCGGTATTTTCAAATGGGTTTCGACACTTGATAAAATTGTTACTAACGTGTTCATAATTGCCACCAAACAGGATTGGATTAGTACGTATGAGTATTTAGATTTACTTTCAAAGGACTCCTTAACTTCATTTTTTTACTATCCACTCCACAATGCTTCGAAATCATTGATAAACAGTGGATCGCTACAACTAAAGGATATGCAAATATCTAATATATTCACATGGATTTCAACCCTAACAGATAAACAAGACCAGCTTATTATCCAGAAATTACCACAAACAATTCAAATGCTGCTAATCCTTCATCACTCTCTAACTTCTTTTTTCACTGCTGAAATTATTGATATACACAAGCAACTTGAAGAGCGTATTAATACCTGTACTTTAATTTTACAAATTTTAAACTATACCCGTTGGAAGAATTCATCTTTAGATTTGTTTAACTCCGAAAATGATGGAGATATCTTCCCCCATGTGCCATCATTCATCGAATCTGCAATTTGTAACAGTATTATGGGTGCTGAATCAAGATCTTTTGAGTATGCTTGGTCATTAGCCGGCTATAATCTTTCACCAGCGGACAATAGAAAGCAAGGGAAATCTATTAGAGAAATCATTGATAATATTGACCCTGCTCATATAAGAGGTTTCTTAGAGATCGATAACATCTATACAGGTAAAATTCGCAGAAACTTCTGTCCCTGTCCAGGCTGGTTTACATCTAGGTTACTGGATATCTCTCAGTTTGTTCCTAATATGGATACAGGTAACTCGACATTGATCAATTTTGACAAAAGAAGGTTTGTCAACAACATTGTTTCTAATGTGTTCAATTTAGTTCCGAGCGGTTCAAAACTGGAATCATACAATAATCTTGATACCTTTACTACAGGCTGGGCAAGTGTTTTATTTAATCAAATCGAGAAACCAAAGAATGCACTGAAGAAGAGAGTCAAGAATATCGCCCACGAAGAGGCTAGAGCAATGAATTTCCAAGACATTGGTCTGTTCAATAGAATTGTTAGTAGTGAGGTTGATAAAATAAGAAGAGAGGAAAGGAAATTAGAATTACTCAGGACTCAAGAAAATGATGCAAGGCTTCATGAGAATACATCCTTAACAGCTAGTTCAATAGGAAAGAGAGCTACTATATCGAGTCATTCATTAATAAACAGCCCGTTAGCGGTTTCAAATTCGACACATATATTGGCCTCTTCAGGCAACAAAAACAAGAGAAATTCAATTGTTCCCTCATCAAGGAATAATTCTGTCAGTAGCCATTCAAGTGGAAGTGTGAGTAAGAAAATTGGTGGATTTTTCAAGAGACCATTCTCTATTGCTGGCTTTAATACTTCTGTTTCTAATTATTCTTTGAATAATGCTTTGGGCCAAGATGTGACAAACCGGAAAACGATTCAACCAAGTCTTCTGCCTGAAATTGATAACAATGAATTAGCTGGATTAAAGCCTGTATTGACCTTAAAATCTTTTGAAATTAAGAATATAATGGAAATGATAAACCATAAGAATAATATTGTATACAGTTATTCCTTTAAAATAGTCATGCAAGATGGAGAAGAGTTTATGATTCAGGCCAAAAATCTTCGTGATTTACATGAATGGGTTAGGATGTTAAAAGCGTCGAAGAGATATTCTTTCTATTCTCAAAAGTTTAGTGGCAAAACCCATAATAAAGTATTTGGAGTCCCGTTGGAGTGTATCTGTGAGCGTGAAGGCACTGTGATCCCAACTATTGTCGTGAAGTTATTAGAAGAAATTGAATTACGTGGGTTGGACGAAGTTGGGTTGTATAGAATCCCCGGTTCTGTGGGT
>JAJLXW010000493.1:30061-52349 GCA_030571515.1 Monosporozyma aquatica
AAATCAGCATTTGATGAAGAAGGTGCAGTAAACACAAGTTTCACATTAGAGGATGATAGATGGTTTGAAATCAATGCAATTGCGGGATGTTTTAAGATGTATTTAAGAGAATTACCTGACTCATTATTTTCAACAAGTTTAGAAAAATTTGCCAGTTTGGTATTAAGCTATAAATCAAATATTTTAACCTATGATGATTATAGAACAAATGTTACCCATTTATTGTCAAAATTACCTAGATGTTATTACCACACCATGAAGAGGATTGTGTTCCATTTAAACAAGGTGCACCAACATGTAGCAAATAATAGGATGGATGCTTCCAACTTGGCTATTGTATTTTCAATGAGTTTTATTGATCAAGAAGATTTAGCTCACAGTATGGGTTCTACTTTAGGGGCTGTCCAAACTATTTTACAACAGTTTATTCAAAAACCTGATGACTTTTTCCTGTGATAGCTGTTGAAAAGAGAAAGCAATATTTAAAGGTTGTTACTTGAATTTTGACATTTGTATATATTTTGATACTATATCAGTACAATATATGATAATAATATTAATGCATAGATTTATTTATTCATGATAGAATGTTATATTTTTGCTTTTGAAGGATAGTGATGCTTCTCTATGGAATTATTATTGGAATATGTACATGTTTTTTCTTATATATATATTTACTTCTTGATAGTTAACTAATTTTTCAAATCAGGCCTACGTATAATCTTAATCCTTTCATTAATTTTCTTCTTTTTAACCAGTTCACGAATTCTATCCTCTTCTTCTTTCATTAATCTTCTTCTCTCTGTACGTTCTTTAGCGTTATTCATATTTTCCTTTATGGCTGCAAATATCCCATTATTTGTCTTTGTAGGATCTGGTGGATATTGGACCACATCAGCGATCTTTAACTTTCTTCTAAACCATTTATTTCTAAGTAATAAAGTTTGTAATACAGAGAAAGTACCATTAACGGCAAAATATAACACTACCGCACTAGATAATTTCATGGTGGCAGGGATTGACACCAAAGGTAGTATAATGAAAAATCTTTTCATGGGTCCACTAAATTGTTGTGCACCAGTTTCACCACCAAGTCTAGAGAAGGACATTAATACTGTGGCAGTAATGATTTGTAGACCCAGATATGGATCTGCCAAAGTTAAATCATGGAACCATGCAATCCCTTGATTTGTGAATCCATCCACTGGGAAGTTAGCCATATTTCTTAAAGCATTAAAAAACCCAATGGCAATAGGCAATTGTAACATTGGAGCCGCTAACCATCTATTCTTGATGCCATTATCGGCCATTAATTTTCTTCTTCTTAGGGCAATCTTTTGACCCTCAGCTAAATCTGTGGTTTCCATCAATTCTTTAGTCACTTTATCTAATTGAGGCTTGATCTTTGAATTCTTAGCAATGGTATCTGATGATTTCACATAGATAGGGAACAGTAATAATCTTACTAAGACGGTTACTGTACAGATTGTCCCCCACCAAGGTAATCCGGTGTACACATGAACGTACTCTAAAGCATGTTGAATGATATCAGCAGGCCAATGCCAAGTTTGAGCCAAACCAATACTATTCAAATAGCCAATATGAGAAGACAATTCTCCTATACTGTGACTGGCTTGATTCACAATAGTGGATGTGGTGTCTGTCATTTGGTCAATTGAAGGTAATTGCGTTTGAACTTCAGAAATGGCCTCTGGAAGGTCATTTAATGACTCAGAAGTGGATTTAAAACGACGTCCCAGGGATGCATTAAATGCTGAATAACGTAATGAAGAACTAGCAAGCCTTGGGATTGCCACTGTTCGAAAGCTGGTCCTCAAGGCAGCCTTCAGCATAACAGACCTTAGCAACATAACTTAACCTATCCTCTTTTCGTTTTGCAGACAGAGAAAAACCAGACTTAAAGGTAGACTCAATTGAATGTCGTATTCCTAGCTTAAACCCTCTGTTTAAAGGAACTACTCCGTCTATTTTTGAATTTAAGATGGTCTTTAAAGAAGAGATCCAATGATGACTTAAAGCCTTTGTTTTTTATTTTCTTTTTTTGATGAAATTTGGATTTAAAGGTTACTTGATCATTATATTGACTGGTCGAGCCACTTTTGAAGAGATAACGCTAAGTATTAGGTAACTGCCTGGCGATACTAATGATATGACACTTTACAGGTTGGTAAGTATAACGAGACGCCATGTGATGACTGAAACGGCCAGGAAATCGTTATATGCACAGTGTCTTAATCGAGAATTTGATCCACTTTTGATTCGATTAAGAGAGATCCCCCCAGAGGAAATGGATGGCAACTTGTTACAACTGGTGTTGATGCAGAGTTGTAGATGGGCCCATATAGGTTGTATTGATTTTATTTGGAATAAATACGTGAGAAGACACAATTCAATGTTGGTTAGTCCCCGAATATTATGTGAAATGGGACAAATTGCCTTGGGTGAGGGGAAAAGCTTCATCCCACTTGAATTATACAAGTATTATAAACGTACTTATGGTGCTACATTGCGTGGCCAGGGGGAATCAGAGTTGTCTGTTCAATGCGAGTATGACTTACTTCGAATTAAAGTGGAAATGTTTGCTAAGACAGCATTAGATCGGAGTTTCCGTGAGAAATGGAAAGTGTTTCTCGAAGATATGGATCATACGTTACCCGTGGGGTATCATTTCAGTTTTAAAGATTTCCCAGAATTAATTTCAAGTTATCATGATGAATATGTGGAAGGTAAGAGGGAACAAATTGGTATGACTGAATTTTTATTCCAGGATAAAAACATTACAGTGATGAATCCCACCACTTTACCCCTTTTATTAAATATAATACTAATACAGAATGGAATTTCACTAGATTCTAGGATCGGCTTGTTCCAAAAATTCTATCGGGTTCATCCATCGTTATCTATGAATGATAGTATATTAATCATGGTTCATGAATGTACTGATGATGCATATAGATTATTTGAATTATTTATCTATATTAACCAAATAGATACCCATATCTTAAAACAATTACCAGCTAACGCGAGGGAACAAATCTGTGATAAACTGAAGGACACTAGTTATGCAAATAGAGTTACTGAACTGATCAATTGAATGAGGAGAAAGGGAAAAGCTCATTTTTTACATTTATCTTAACCTTGTACGTGTAATATATATATACCTGTATATAAATGTACACAGAACCGTTTTGCCATGAAATATTCTTCGACACCATACACGTTAAGTGTGGGAACAGTTCCTGCTATTCTTCCCTTCTTAAATAAATAAAAAAGGTTTTTTAAAACCAATGCCATGAATATATGTACAACAACAGTCCATTTCTACCAGAGAGATAGAATACAATTAGTTCACCTGGTCTCCTTCCTCTTGTCCATCATCACCATTACTGATACCAAAATTCTCTCTTAAGAAATCAAATTTTTCATTTTCCATTATTGTCTTCTTCACAATATCAGCAGTAACTCGTTTAGTATTCTTTTGACGTGCCGTTTCACCACTTTGTTCCACCAACATCGCCATAAAGAATTCTAATGACCTTCCTGCGATCACTGGAGTGGCTTGTGACACTTTCCCAATATCATCGTCTGTTTGCATAATCTTCTTTATCTTAGCAGGAGGGAAATGTGTTTTAATTCTGTTAAACACTTCTCCCATTCTGGCATCTTCTGATGCCACTATACCTTCCATGTTGTTGCTGTTGTTGTTGTCATTGGTGTCATTATTGCTTGGATTATTATCCTGTGCCAATGCAGGTGGGGGCATATCTGCAGTGAGTATATCTTGTAATACTATATTTCCTCTACCGACTTCCATCGTTTCTATGTTTATTAATGTATATTATCAATCAATTGAGTGGATATATCTTTCTCTTCTTGTTCTTGTTAGTCTTATCTGGATTGTTTGTTTATAACTGGTCAAAACATCATCGCAACGGCCTTTTTATATGAAAAAAAAAAAAAAAAAATCTGCGGTTTCTTTCCCAGCCCTGGAACCCTGGAATAAATAGTAGGGCTTGAAATAATCCCACGTTAAAGTCTAAAACAAAAATTAGGGTTTATATACGGTTTCTATTAGGGTTGGATGGAAAAGTAACTAGGGCTGATTGTGGCAGTATATAGTGGCATCCTATAGTATTACTATTTCTACTAGTGTCTATTGATGGTTCGAAATAATTTACACAAATATATAGATATGTATATCTTACATGATTATTCCACTATTTCTATGCTATACCGGTGGGGTTCACCCGCGTCTCTTCTTTAACCGTCTTTTCTCCTCCTCATGTCGTTTTAACCATGCTTCTTCCTTCTTATCCTCTAATCTAGCCATCTTAGTAGCATATTCTTCCTCCTCCATGATTTCCATTTCATTAGCTTCCATATCGTCATAATCATCCATACCCTCGTCTTCATCATATTCATTATAATAATGGGGCCGACTTCTACCTTTATTAAACATAGCCCATATTTCATCTCGATCATATCCGGCATCAGTATCATCTCTAACGCGACGTGATGGCTCTTCTTCATCATCTTCAATGAAATCATCTAATTCAGAATCCACTTCTTCTTCTCCACGTCCACGTCTATGCCCATGTTCAGATCTATATCTATTGGCAGGTGGTCTATACCCTTTCTGTTCCAATTTACGTTTGAGTTTAGCATTTGGTTGCGCAAATTTATTTGTGGGAGCAGATATTTTGATTGTTTTCTCCTTCGATTCATCATGTGTGACTGGCAATGATGATGATGGTGATGATGATGGGGACTTGTTCCGCCTACTCACAGTAGAAGTATGGGCGGACATCGGTTTCGTTATTCGTGACTGACGACTCTTAAATCCAGGTTTATATATTTTCTTCGGCCTTTCTACTGTAGGGGTTACAATTGAAGGTGATTTCTCTGCCACTTTATCATTTTGTTCTGCTTGTTTCATTAATTCTTCAAATGTCATCTTCTTAAGGGGTTCTCTTCGTTTTATCATATTAGTATTCTCACGTTTGGAAGAAGAAGAAGAGGAACCAACCTTCCTCTTATACACTGTCCCATGGGACCCTCCATCTTCATCATCCTTGCGAGATTTCTTTGCTTTGCTCCCACCATTACCATTTTTCCCGGACTTGGTCGTTTTTTTTAAAAATTCACCATTTTTGATTTGTTCCCTACGTCTTAATTCTTTTAATCTCTTCACTGCAGGGTCCTCATCTCGAACGTAATGTTTAGGTAAAAGGGAATCAATATCCGTTGTAATATTATCATTTTTTTTATCTGGCACTAATCCCGCATTTCTCACCGGAGTATTTTTCTTTAACGCAGATAATTTAGACAAGAAACTCATCTTCTTATTTTTAGTGTACTTTGACACCTCAAACTGTTGTAGGATGTATATCAAAGATGACAGGTTATCTTAATTAACTCTTCCCACTATTATATTGATGCTAAAATTGAATAAAACGCTAATTTTCAATTTTTCATTATGAATTTCTCCATATGAGAACGTAAAATTATCACTGTATACGAAGTGCATCAGTCTTCTTCTTCTTCTTCTTCTTCTTCCAAGTCATCCATGAAGGCTTCATATTCATCATCAGTGCCTGGCTCAATGATCTCTTCACCCCCATTTCCATCGTCATAGCCACCATCGTCATTATGTCGTTTTGGGGGAAGAAAAATACCTTCTTCTTCTGCTGTATCATGACGTGGTTCTAATTTCTCACCTTGAGATATAAGAAATCCACCTGCTTCCATCATGGTCTCTTCTTCATCAGCTTCATTTAATGTCTCTAGTCTCACGTCATCCTTTGCTAATCCATATGCTTCATTAAGGTTTGATTTAATTCTTAACCGCAATAACATATCGTTCCAATCTTGTAATGATTTCAACTCCTCTTCATGTAGTTTATCTATTTCCATAGAGTATTCGATACTCTCAATAGCGGCCACAACAGCATCTTTATACCACCGAGCCACCACTACACCACTTATCACAGGTTTCACATTACCCTTAACACCTCTACGTCTCTTTCCTTGGAAATTAAAACTTGTCACTGCAGGAGCATACGTAATTTTAATAAATTTACAAGCCTTAATGGCGATGGGACTTTCGATAAGACAACAATTTCTTGGGATCATACTTCTTGTAAAAATTTCAATGTTCCCATATGCATTCTTGGTAATTTCACCTAATTCATTTGCATCCTGTGGGACGTACACTTCTGTATCGTCTACACTATACAGACGTTCCTCGCCATCCTCTTCATCGCCACTATCATCACCATTTATTGACATATATTTGCTTCTTTTATTCTTAACGATCTTCTTGAATCGAGCACCAGGTTTCAAAACCCTTCCCAATTGGTACCATTGCCTTGGTGTCTTCAAATCAATGATATCTTTACGATAAAACACTTTAACCACTTTATTCTTTTGTGTCTTATTATTCAACCTTAGAAACCCACATTCTTTAGCAGTAACACGTAATAATTGTGTTTGTTTAATATCTTTCTCTAATATATACACTGGATGATTCTTAAAATCTTGTAAACTTGTTGGCATACCTTCATTTTCATCTCTTTCTTGGAAATATATATCTTCGTAATCATCAATTTTCATTCTTTTCCTTAATGTTAACCGAGATAATATCTTATCATACCAATCTTGACCCTGTTCGTCATTATTTATTCTTGAATGCCTAAATTTATACGAATACATCTGTTTAACATACCGCCTAGTAACATCTTTACAACCTTGTTTCCTATCATAAGCAACTACATATCTGAGTACGTTTCGGGGTGATTTAGTATCTGGTTCTAATTTCGACACTTGACGTACTTGTTCAATGATTTGAAAATTCATTGGATCAATGGTGATCCATTTCTTAGCAAATTTATCCCAAACTTCACACCAAAAGATTGGATATTTAAAACTTTCAGTATTGATGTGGTTCAAATTATCATCTTTCAATTTCATATTTGATAAATCTGGTGGTTGACATGAAAAACATAATCTCGCATTCACATTATATGCCCGTAATAATGCCACAAACCCTTGTACCAGAATATCTTTATTCCCACGACCCTTGACAATATCTTTAATAAATTTGGATTTACTAAGTGGGTGATTATGATAATGGGTTGATATCTCTCCCCATTGACGCATGTATAGCCCCACACCTGTATATGGTTTAATAATATGACAGTGTTTAACCCATAATTGCATACTTTGTTTCAATCCATCAAGTAATTTTCTAGTACTTCTTAAGGGTAATTCAGGATCCAATGTGGGGTGTAACAAGTTTTCCACCTTCTCAGGTATGATATGTTTCTTATACAATTTATTTAATAATTTATCATCATTTAACCACTGATTTCTAATAAATCCATGAAGTAATAAACATAATAAATATTCTGCATGAAATTCTCTTCTGAAAAGTTTTACATCATTAGACACCATATTACGTTGCAACTGTTGCTTTTTCTTTCTTTTCTCTAGTTCTGTATTCTTATCAGGTTTATCGATAGTAATATTTAAATCCTGTTGCTGTTGTTGTTCATCTGTTGTGTTATCGTCTTCTGCCTCAGGCAAGAATACATCTTCAAACTCCTCAGAATCGAATTCTTCATCCTTGTCATCCTCTCGTTCTCCGTCATTATCTTCTGAAGAGGAACTCACCACCACAACCTCAATGGGAGCAGACTCTGCGATAGATTGTAGTGAAGGAAGGGCTTGACCCGCTCTCTTCCTGCTTCTCTTTCTTGGCGGAATTCTATCATGTTGTGGATGAGAAGCTTCTTGTTCCCTTTTCTCCCTGACCACTTTCCGTATCAATTCAAATTGCTCACGAGACAGATCTTGAGACATCCTTTTTCATTCATTGCTCGTCACAACCGTCGTGACTGTGTGTGCCTTCATATATGCTATATCTACATCTTATCTTATTTTCCCATCTTCATGGAATGTCACAATTTCAATAAAATTTCATTCTGATTCAAAAAGAGACGAAAAAAACACTGTAAAAAGAAAGAACTACAAAATACATAGAAAACTGCCATAAATCTATCAATCTAACATAATATTTATAAGAAACTGAGGGGTGTGGGGTTAGACCATCTGCCTTTCCACTGTGTCCATAAGACTATCGAGGTAGGTGTCGTTCCCATGACTATGATCTCCCACAATGTCACCATCTTTATACATAGCCGCCAAGGAATCATGTAACATTTTCAAATAGAGATAGTTGGATCCACTGGGACCCACTGCTTTAGAGATCACTGCTGCGGTGTCCTCTACACTTTCTGGCCCCACAAAAGCCTTGTTTGTATCAGGATCGGTGGTGCCAATGTATACCGAGGTTTCTAACACCTGACATCCCGTCAAGGGATCAGTATCTAAATGAGACAGGGACTCAGATAATTCCTCCCTTTGCGAGGCAGAGGGGTACAGATGTACTGAGACAGTGTGTAAAGTATATCCATTCTGTTCTCTGACATCCAAATATTGTCTCACCTCCGTGGCAAACTCCGGTGGAATATAATATACAACCCCCAAAGTGGTCAAATCTTCATACTTAAAGCTATCCCGCTGGTAATACCTCTGAACATCTGCCAGATATTTTGCGTTATTCATCACACTATCATATGGGATCAAAGTGACGACCCGACCGGGACTCTCTGGAATACCTCTGTGATCGATGGAAGATTGCCAAAATCTGCGTATAAATCCATAGATTAATGCAGGGATCCGCTGGGTATAATGTGGAGGCGGTTTATAAATTAGTGATCCATATCCTAACACCCATAATCCGTCCCGTCCTTGAGTCATACTGAGATTTGTTCTTTACCTTTTTATCACGACTTTATCGATCACTGTCACTGAATTAATAAAGAACCCATATTTAATATGTCCTCACTCTTTTTTTTTTTTTAATTTTTTTTTTTCAGTTTTTTTTTTTCAAGTGAAGTTTGAATCAACAAAATATATTTGGAACAGAAAGAGGAAAACAATCAATAAAAAGATATTATTCCAACCGCTAAAAGGGTCCCAATATTATCTCTTATTACACTGCGATATTGTTTATTTTTTTTCTTTTATTTCTTTCAATCCCCAGAATATCCATTTAAGGAAAAAAAAGCATTAGCATTTGTAAGGGACTGTAATTCTATTCTCCATCATTATTAGTTAGTAGTGTATTTTAGATTGCCTCGAGAGGATACACCTAAGGGTAAAAGAAAAAGTAAATATTAATAATAATAAATCATGGGCACTGAAACTATAGATTCTGATTTTGAAAATGATTTATTGAAAAATCCTGAATTATATGGGTTGAGAAGATCACATAGAAGGACTGTAGTACAACATTATGTGTCAGATGAAGAAGAAGATGATGAAGAAGACGTTATGGTTGGTAGAAGGAGGAGGAAGCAGAATGGAGATGATGATGATGACGACGACTCTGAACCATATAATGACGACGACGATGACATGATAGATGATGAGGAAGAGGAAGTAGAAATAGACATGGAAGAGGAAGAAGCGGATGATGATGACGATATAGATTATTACGAAACTAAGAACAAAAAGAATAAGAAACAAAGGAATAAGAAAATTCGGACTAAGAAAAATACTAAACGGTCCACAAAGGAAAAACAAAAACTACAAGAGGAGAAAGAATTGAAAAATCTTCCTACAAGGTTCTCTTCCCGTAATAATAATAAGTCCGTCAATTATACTGTGGATTTCTCGGATGACGATGATTTGTTAGAATCTGATGTTGACAGTTATGATGAAGATGAGGATGTCGAAGATTTAGACAGCGACAGCTATGATAGAGACCAGTCTATGACACCAGCATCTCAAACACAAGAAAGTCATAGTATTGACATAGTCATTGATCATAGATTGAAACCAGGTCAAGAACATACCAATAAAGAAATTCCTGATCTAAATCAATGTAAACAATGGTACGAATTCTTAATTAAATGGGCTGATCAATCTCATTTACATAACACATGGGAAACTTATGAATCTCTTGGATCCAGATTACGTGGGTTGAAAAGATTAGACAATTATTGTAAACAATTTATTATTCAAGATAAAGAAATTAGATTAGATCCTTATGTCACGCGCGAAGATTTAGAATTAATGGATATGGATCGTGAAAGACGTCTTGATGAATTCCAAGAATATACTATCCCAGAAAGAATCATTGATAGTCAACGTATCACCACAGATGATGGCGCCGATGAATTACAATATTTGGTGAAATGGTGTAGATTAAATTATGATGAAGCCACTTGGGAAAACGCTAATGAAATTGTAAAATTAAGTCCCAACGAGGTGAAAAGCTTCCAACAAAGATCTAACTCAAAGATTTTACCACAGTATTCAAGTAATTATAGTAATTCTGAAAGGCCCAAGTTTGAAAAATTGGATTCTCAACCATCATATGTGAAAGGTGGTGAATTAAGAGACTTCCAATTGACTGGTATTAATTGGATGGCCTTCTTATGGTCCAAAAATGATAATGGTATTTTAGCAGATGAAATGGGTCTGGGGAAGACTGTACAAACTGTAGCTTTCATCAGTTGGCTGATTTATAGTCGAAGACAAAATGGTCCACACTTAATTGTGGTTCCTTTATCCACAATGCCTGCATGGCAAGAAACTTTTGCTAAATGGGCCCCTGATTTAAATTGTATCTGTTATATGGGGAATCAGAAATCCAGAGATATCATCAGAGATTATGAATTTTACACTAATCCACAAGCTAAGGGGAAGAAAAATGTGAAATTCAACGTATTAATGACCACATATGAATATATTTTGAAAGACCGCGAACAATTGGGGTCTGTCAAATGGCAGTACTTAGCAGTGGATGAAGCCCACAGATTGAAGAATGCGGAATCATCGTTATATGAATCATTAAACAGTTTCAAAGTGAATAACAGATTATTAATTACGGGTACACCATTACAAAATAATATTAAAGAATTAGCAGCATTAGTCAATTTCTTAATGCCTGGCAGATTCACGATTGATCAAGAAATTGATTTTGAAAATCAAGATCAAGAACAAGAAGAATATATTAGAAACTTGCATAAGAGAATTCAACCATTTATCTTACGTAGATTGAAAAAGGATGTGGAAAAATCATTACCGTCTAAGACTGAACGTATCTTACGTGTCGAATTATCTGATATTCAAACAGAATATTATAAAAACATATTAACCAAAAATTATAGTGCATTAACCGCAGGCGCTAAAGGTGGTCATTTCTCTTTATTAAATGTTATGAGCGAATTGAAAAAGGCCTCAAATCATCCTTATCTATTCGATAACGCTGAAGACCGTGTATTAGAAAAATTTGGTGGTGGTACCATGTCTCGTGAAAATATCTTAAGAGGACTAATTATGTCCTCGGGGAAAATGGTCTTATTGGATCAATTGTTGACAAGATTGAAAAAAGATGGTCATCGTGTCCTAATCTTTTCGCAAATGGTAAGAATGTTAGATATCCTAGGTGATTATCTTTCTATTAAAGGTATAAATTTCCAAAGATTAGATGGTACCGTGCCATCAGCTCAGAGAAGAATATCGATTGATCATTTCAATGCCCAAGGTTCAAATGATGATGTATTCCTACTATCCACAAGAGCTGGTGGGTTAGGTATTAATTTAATGACTGCTGATACTGTTATTATTTTTGATTCTGATTGGAATCCACAAGCAGATTTACAAGCCATGGCTAGAGCTCATCGTATTGGTCAAAAGAATCATGTTATGGTTTATAGATTAGTTTCAAAGGATACTGTAGAAGAAGAAGTTCTTGAGAGGGCTCGTAAAAAGATGATTTTGGAATATGCTATTATTTCATTAGGTGTTACTGATGGTAATAAATATACTAAAAAGAATGAACCATCTGCTGGTGAATTATCAGAAATTTTAAAATTTGGTGCCGGTAATATGTTTGCTGCTAAAGATAATCAAAAGAAACTTGAAGATTTAAATTTAGATGATGTTTTAAATCATGCAGAAGATCATGTTACTACACCGGACCTTGGTGAATCTCATTTAGGCGGTGAAGAATTTTTGAAACAATTTGAAGTCACAGATTATAAAGCTGATGTTGATTGGGATGATATTATTCCTGAAGAAGATTTAAAGAAGTTTCAAGACGAAGAAATTAGACGTAAAGATGAAGAATATGTGAAAGAACAATTAGATATGATGAATAGAAGAGACACAGCATTAAAGAAGATCAAGAATAGTGTTAATGGTGGTAGTAATAATCAAAGAGATGATTCAGATATGTCAGATTCAGATGATGAAAGACAGTCTCGTTCGAGAAGAAGAGCTAGAGCCAACGATTTGAATGCAATTGGTGAAAATGAAATTCGTGCTCTATATAAGGCCAATTTGAAATATGGTGATTTATCTGATCTTTTTGAAAGTTTGATTGCGGATGGTACATTACCAGTGAGATCTATTGATAAATATCATGAAATATATTCCGAAATGCTAACATTGGCCCAAAATGTGGTTGATACAGAAGAGAATAAACGTAATATGATATTAGAAAGTTTAGAGAAAGATGCCTCGATATATCGTAATAAGCTCAAGTCTGGTGAAATTAAAGTGGAGAATCAAGGGAAAGATAATCCATTATCTAGATTAGCTGCGAAGAGAAGGGAGAAGAAAGTTGCTTTTTTCGAATATATGGGTGTTAAATCATTGAATGCGGAGACATTTGTTCATAGGGCCCAAGATTTGAAAATATTGAAAGAATATGTTAATGAACATTTTAAAGATGATCCTTTGAAATTCAATTTTGGTGAGAAGAAACAACCTAAACCTGTACAAAATTGGACCAGTAATTGGAACAAAGAGGATGATGAGAAGTTACTGGTTGGTGTTTATAAATATGGGTATGGATCATGGTCTCAATTAAGAGATGATCCTTTCTTACAATTATCAGATAAAATTTTTTTAAATTCGTCATCATCAAATCATCATGATTCGAAGAGTAAAGATAATAATGTTAAAAAGGATCAAGAGAACTCGGGTACGTCGACGCCACCTCTGAAGAAGGGTAAAGGTATAACTGGATCATCAAAGAAGGTCCCTGGTAGTATTCATTTAGGTAGAAGAACTGATTATTTGATAAGTCTTTTGAAAGAGTCAACAACAACTGCCAAGGATTCTACACCTGCTAGTGTGAATGAATCATCTAGTAATAATGATAGTACCATTTCTGCCAAGACCCCTAATACAACGACGAATAATAATAAGCATGGTGATCTACCTACGGGACCCAAGAAGAAGAGAGGCAGAAAACCTGGTAACAGTAATAATAAAACAACAAAGGATACAGATAGTACCGAGACGGATAACACTACATCTCAACCAGCTACAAAAAAATTAAAACCGTTCCCGAAGGGACCTGCTGCATCATCATCTATCAAGCCACAACAGCCAATATTACCATTGGGACCTCAAGCGCTACAATCTAAATCTAGAACCAACTCTTCTACCTCGGTCAACGCATTGTCGACTACTACTACTACTACTACTACTACTACTACTACTGCTACCGCTACCACTACCCTCCATACTACAGAGGGTGTCCACACGACCATACATGAAAAGGAATATGACAGTATGGATGAAGATGAATGTCGCCATACGATGAGTGCGGTGAGGATATCATTAAAGAGATTAAGACGTGGTGGTAAAGGGCTTGATCGTAAAGACTGGGCCCAAATCCTTAAGACGGAATTGACAAACATCGGAGATCATATAGAGAGGGAGAAGGATAGATCCCACCAGGGACTAGCTGCTACAAAATTCAAGAAACACCTTTGGTCATATGCATCTAATTTCTGGCCTGCTGCTGTCAAGAGTTCCAAATTGATGGCCATGTACGACAAGATCCGTGCAGCAGCTTCTACTGACAAATCCACCACGCATTGAACCGTGAGACCCTTATACATATGAATATAGATATCTATAAAAAACCACGACACCATAATAATGTACATATACCATAATTGTATCACTACTTTGTATCACTACTTTGTATCACTATGGCAACTTTTATAGGAGCAAAACGGAATTTCCCCTTTGGACCACCGCCGCCGTGCAAAGCGAGCGAAAATTTTTTCAGCTTCGAAAAAAAAAAACGAAATTTGGCGATGCGACGGTTTTTTTTTTTTGGTGCTGTTCTTTAAGGTTACGTTATATATACTTCTGGGCAGTCTATTATTACTACTACCTTTGCAGTTCAGTCTACCGCCACTTAGTTTACCCTCCGAAGTCCCAGCTACCCGCACCAGTCCCCCCATATACCCCCACAAGGTAATAATAATATACATATACTCTTTCGAAAAGTTTAGTTTATAGTTCGTTCTACTAAATTTTATCTGAAAAAATAAAAAGTATATTAAAATAAAAAAAAAAATATCAAAAAAAAAATTTTCATAAAAAAAAGTTATATTTTCAAGTATACTTTTATCCAAACCAAAAAGAAATAAGAAGAAGAAGACTATATTATTATTTACTCTCCCTCTCCCTTTTTAATTAATACCAAATTATTTTTCCCCCATCATTTTTGAATCATTTTTTTGTATTAAAGTCCCTATCGTTTTTTTGTGTTTGAATACCTGAAATATATACACCAAAAAAAAAAAATAATAAAAATAATAAAAATAAAATAAGATAATAATAATAATTTCTAATAATAATGTCTGATATTACTGATAAAACTGCTGAACAATTAGAAAATTTAAAGATCTCTAATGATCAAACTGAACAAAAGGAGACTACAGCCACTCCATCCGGTTCTGAAACTCCAAGCGGTAGTGAAAGTGCTCCAACTTCTTTATACGTTGGTGAATTGGATCCATCTGTCTCCGAGGCTTTATTATATGATATCTTCTCTCCAATCGGATCTGTTACTTCCATCCGTGTTTGTAGAGATGCCGTCACCAAGACCTCTTTAGGTTACGCTTATGTTAATTTTAGCGAACATGAAGCTGGTAAGACCGCAATTGAAAAATTAAATTATACTCCAATTAAGGGCAAACTTTGTCGTATCATGTGGTCTCAACGTGATCCTTCTTTAAGAAAGAAAGGTAATGGTAATATCTTTATCAAGAATTTAAATGCTGATATTGATAATAAAGCTTTATATGACACTTTCTCTGTCTTTGGTAATATCTTATCTTCTAAGATCGCCACCGATGAAAATGGTCATTCTAAAGGGTTCGGGTTCGTTCATTTTGAAGATGAAGCCGCTGCTAAAGAAGCCATTGATGCATTAAATGGTATGTTATTAAATGGTCAAGAAATTTACGTCGCTCCACATCTTTCTAGAAAGGAACGTGATTCTCAATTAGAAGAAACTAAAGCTCATTTCACTAATGTTTACGTTAAAAACATTCCAATTGAAACCACTGAAGACGAATTTAAAGAATATTTCAGTAAGATTGGTACCATTACCTCCATTGCTTTAGAAAAGACTGAAGATGGGAAACTAAAGGGGTTCGGGTTTGTCAATTATGAATCTCATGATGATGCAGTGAAAGCCGTCGAAGAATTGAACGGTAAAGAATTTAAAGATCAAGAATTATTTGTTGGTAGAGCACAAAAGAAATATGAGCGTTTACAAAATTTGAAGAAACAATACGAAGCCGCTAGATTAGAAAAGATGGCTAAATATCAAGGTGTTAATTTATTCGTTAAAAATTTAGATGATTCCATAGATGATGAAAAATTAAAGGAAGAATTCGCACCATTTGGTACAATTACCTCTGTTAAAGTTATGAGAACTGAAAATGGTAAATCTAAAGGTTTCGGTTTCGTTTGTTTCTCCTCTCCAGAAGAGGCCACAAAGGCAATCACTGAAAAGAATCAACAAATTGTGGCTGGTAAACCATTATATGTGGCCATTGCCCAAAGAAAGGATGTTAGACGTTCTCAATTAGCTCAACAAATTCAAGCTAGAAATCAAATGAGATTCCAACAAGCCTCTGCTGCCGCTGCTGCCGCTGCTGCCGGTATCCCAGGTCAATTCATGCCACCAATGTTTTATGGTGTTATGCCACCAAGAGGTGTTCCATTCAATGGTCCAAATCCACAACAAATGAATGGTGTCCCACCACAACAATTTAGAAATGGCCCAATGGGTTACGGTATGCCACCACAAGGTGCTCCACAAGGTGGATTCCCAAGAAATGCCGCCGCTGCTGCCGCTGCCGCCAATGCTAACGCAAACCAATTCTATCAACAAAAGCAAAGACAAGCTTTAGGTGAACAATTATACAAGAAAATTTCCGCCAAGAATCCAGATGAAGAAGCCGCTGGTAAAATTACTGGTATGATCTTAGACTTACCACCACAAGAAGTTGTTTCATTATTAGAAAATGAAGATTTATTCGAGCAACATTTCAGAGAAGCTTCTGCTGCTTATGAATCTTTCAAGAAGGAACAACAAGAACAACAACAAGCTGCTGCTCCAGTTTCTGAACAACAAGAAGAAACTGCTGCTGAAGCCGCTCCAGAATCTTCATAAACAATAAAATAAACTTTTGTGTTTATTTTAGTAAAGTGTTTTTTTGCTACCATTTACCCCCCTTCCTTACTTTGAGTTCCAGTTTAAAGAACATCATTATATAATATATTATAGCGTTTTTTCTTATATTTTTCTATTTACATTGTAAATTTTATTATTATCTATTTTTTAACCTCTTTGTGTGTTTGTATGCTGCTTAATTACAGACCTCCCAACTTTTGTAAATTGCATAACTTTTAAATCCTCTTAACTGCATATTCCAAATAAAGTCCTTATTTTATATTGAATAAGTCCCTATTTCGGCCGAGAATAATATTATACTGACATCTTTTTTTTTTTTTTTGGGCGAAGTGACAGTAATTCAAATTTTAAAGAAAAAACGACTGTAGGAAACTTTTAGAACTATTATCTGATATAGAGTTCATCTCTCACAAGGGCTCTTTGTTACATGTATTTCGATATTGTGAATTTATTAAAGAATCAAATAATGAACGGCTTGATGCTCATCTCATTGGGTGTCACATTTTCAAAATTAAATTAATAATAAAGCACACACAAAAAAACTGTGTTTCCTGTGGAAGAGTTTTCACTTGCCTTTCTTTCACTTTTTTATTCTTGTGCAATATAAAAAGACCGTCTTTACCTTATCTCATTGATTCTTTTTATTTCATTACTCTCATAACCTCCCTCAAGTTCCAAGCTCAGCAAAAATAAAATAAAATAAAATAAAATAAAATAAAATGGATTCCAGTATTCTTTCATGGAAGGCATCTAATGCTATTATTTGGCCCACCTATGGTGTATTATTATTTTCTGCTACTGCTTTAGCATATTGGAAAAGAGATTCAAAGACATTTTTAGCCGCAAATGGAACACAAAAGGCTTTCCCACTATCTTTCAATTTTGTTGCTTCTGCACTAGGTTGTGGTGTCTTCGCTGCATATCCTCAAGTAGCCAATATTTCCGGTTTACATGGTCTTTTAGTGTATGCAATTACTGGTGCTTTGCCCATGTTTGTATTTGCATTTTTGGGTCCAATTATTAGGAAAAAGACTCCGAATGGGTTTCTTTTAACAGAATGGGTATTCCATAGATATGGTCTTATATGTGGCTGGTATTTAAGTGCTTGCACAATCTTAACTGTATATTTGTTCTTAGTCAGTGAGGTTAGTTCTTTAAAATTTTGCATCGAAACCATGACTGGTGTGAAGGCAATTGCTGTGGTTATTGTAGAGGCGGTGGTGACCACTTTATACACAAGTGTGGGTGGGTTTAACATTTCCTTCTTAACGGATTCTTTACAAGTGAGTATTGTGTTTCTTTTATTAATTATTGTGTCCTGTGCCATGGGTAGTTATATTGAAATTGATACAAGTAAGATTGGACCCTCTGGTTTGCTAAAAGAAAATAAATTAGGTTGGCAATTAATTTACATCTTAACCATTGCCATCTTTACCAATGATTTCTTTATGAGTGGGTTTTGGTTAAGAACTTTTGCCTCGAGGTCAGATCGAGATTTATTAATTGGTTGCTCCATTGCATCCGTGATCTTATTTGTCTTTGTCACCATTATCGGTGTCACTGGGTTCATTGCTGTATGGGCTGGTTTAGTGGAAGTCAATGATTTAAATTCGGGATCTGCCTTTTATTTACTGTTAGCACAGTTACCACGTTGGGTCATGGGGTTCACATTGGTATTCATTCTTATCTTATCTACCTGCACTTTTGATTCGTTACAAAGTGCATTGGTCTCCACAATCTCAAATGATGTATTTAGAAACAAATTACCAATCCTTTGGGTTCGTGGTATTGTGGTATTGATTATGTTCCCCACAGTGGTGGTTGGGTTGATTGCAGAAGATGTCTTGATGATTTATATGATTGTGGATCTTCTCTCCAGTAGTGTTATCCCTGTATTAATTGTTGGTTTGTTCCCACAATTGGATTATTACTGGAGTGCATGGGAAGTCATAGGTGGTGGTCTTGGTGGGCTTTTAGTCACTTTCATCTTTGGTACAATCTACTATGGCTCTGCTTTGGAAGGTGGTAGATTATTATTAATTTGGAATGGGTTATATGTTGACGACTGGAGTACATTTGGTGCCTTTGTAGCTGCCCCTGTTGGTGGGTTTGTCTCTTCAGGGATTATTATGGGTATAAGACTAGGGTCAATCAAATTATATCATTGTAACGATACCTTCCATAATGTATGCGATTCTGTTGGACAAACCACCAGGATTACTCACTTATCTCATTTCATTAACAAATGGGAACAAATATTGGTCAAAAATACAGTTTCAGATGATGAAGAGGTGGAACCTGTTAATGGTCAACTGGAACCACATCTGATACCAAGTAAGACCACTTCATATAACAGTTCAGTTGACAAGAAGAACGTTTCTGACACTGAAGTATCTGTTACAGAAACAGTTTAAGGGGGGCATATTCTCCCTTTTGCATATACTTTATAGAAAATCCCAAACATATATATGTACAATATACCCATAATTTTTTTTAATGTAATAATTAATAAACTTATGTCGCAAGTGACACAAAATAGAATATTTATCCTCGTTGGTCTTTAATTTGTGTCGCATTTCACGTAAAATCTATTTTTTTTTTTAAGACGCGTCTTCTTATTTTTTATTTTATATCTTCTTTTTTTTTTTTTAAGTTGGCAATCTCAGCTCAAAACCATCAACTAGTGAGTGAAGTTTCATAACTGGTGAAAGCAAGGATAGTCAACAATTATCAAGTCTATTCCAGTATAAGTCCACATCAATAAGCATAATTGGTTATCCTTTGTGTTTGAAGTAGTGGCTGTTATCAAGGAATTTTTATAGGGCCAAATCCATCTATAAGAAGGGACGTTTAAAATAGTGGGAAAAACAAGACAAGAAACCTCCTATACTCTGAAAGGTTCAAATTAGCTATCCAAAGGTCTATAAATTAAATTGATTTTTTAATCTGCACTCCGTAGCAACTTTCAAAAACACTTTTGTTGGAATATCCTTTGTTTCAGAAGAATTCGCAATACTTTTATAGAGGGGCAAGATAGTATAAATCTTAACTCGCAACTCAATCTCCCAAATTATAATGTCACTCGATAAGAACAACCCCTTTGCCGATGATCTTAATCCGTTTGGGGATGATGCACATACCAATCTCGAATCCTCTAATGCCAATAATGATAGTAATGGAAAAAAATTACATTTCACTGATGAGCTTACGTCTCATGAACTATCTGACAATGACTCAATTATACCTACTCCACATATAGGTTCAGCATTGAATGGGTCTGGCGCATTTGATGATATTGAATTGGAGAATGATCAAAACGAAGCTCATGAAATGAAAAGATTAAGAATGGGTACCCAAAGAAATAAGTTTGGTAGAAATAAAGTCGGTAGAGCTAAGACACTTAAATGGGCAAAAGAAAATTTCCATAATCCATTTGAAGATTTACTAAAGGAAGAAGATGCATTTGATGATGCTGGTCTGACTAATAGAGCTGACGAACTAAGGACAGTATATCATAATATGGAACTTCCTGGCGATATGTTAGATGAAACGGGTAAACCAATTGCTATTTATGCACGTAATAAGATTCGTACCACTAAATATACTCCCTTGACATTTTTACCTAAGAATATCATGTTCCAATTTCAAAATTTTGCCAATGTTTATTTCTTAATTTTAATCATATTAGGTGCTTTCCAAATCTTTGGTGTTACTAATCCAGGTTTGAGTGCTGTTCCATTAATTGTTATTGTCATCATTACTGCTATCAAGGATGCTATTGAGGACTCAAGGAGAACTGTGCTAGATTTACAAGTTAATAATACAAAGACGCATATATTGAGTGGTATATTAAATGAAAATGTCTCTACTGATAATGTTTCCCTGTGGAGAAGATTCAAGAAGGCCAATACTAGATTATTAATGAAATTTATTGAATTTTGTAAAGCAACATTTACCGAGGAAGGTAAGCGTAAACGCGCTATGCGTAAGAGGAACCAACTTCGTGCTGAGAGAGTAGCCGCTACCAGTGGTGCTGATGCTCCTCGTGGCTCTCTAGATTCTATGGGTAGTTACCGTTATTCTGCAGATTTTGGTCGTCCTTCTCTTGATTATGAAAATATAGATGAGGAAGGTCATTATAATGAGGGCCATATTATTGACACATCTTTACCAGTTAGAAACGATACAAAATTCTCTAAGGACTATTGGAAAAATGTTAAAGTCGGTGATATTGTCAGAATCCACAATAATGATGAAATTCCAGCTGATGTTATCTTATTGTCTACCTCCGATGCTGATGGTGCTTGTTATGTTGAAACTAAGAACTTGGATGGTGAAACTAATTTGAAAGTTCGTCAATCACTAAAAGTGACTACCGATGTTAGAAGCTCTAGAGATATTGCTAGGACAAAATTCTGGATAGAAAGTGAAGGCCCTCATGCTAACTTATATTCTTACCAAGGTAATATGAAATATGTGGATACTAAAGATGGAGATTTGAAAAATGAACCTATCACTATCAACAATTTACTTTTACGTGGTTGTACATTAAGAAATACCAAATGGGCTATGGGTATGGTTATTTTCACAGGTGATGAAACCAAGATTATGTTAAATTCCGGTGTTACTCCAACCAAGAAGTCCAAGATTTCCAGACAACTTAACCTTTCTGTCTCGATTAATTTCTTAATCTTGTTCATCCTTTGTTTTATTTCTGGTGTTATTAACGGTGTGTATTACAAAAAGAATCCCGCATCTAGAGATTTCTTTGAATTTGGTTCTATTGGGGGTTCTCCAGCTACAAATGGGTTTGTTTCCTTCTGGGTTGCTGTTATTTTATACCATTCTTTAGTTCCGATCTCTTTGTATATTTCTGTGGAAATTATTAAAACTGCACAAGCTGCATTTATTTATGGTGATGTGTTGTTATACAATGCGCGTTTAGATTATCCTTGTACTCCAAAGACGTGGAATATTTCTGATGATTTAGGCCAAATTGAATATATTTTCTCTGATAAGACTGGTACGTTAACTCAAAATGTGATGGAATTTAAAAAGTGTACAATTAATGGTGTTTCATATGGAAGAGCCTATACCGAAGCATTAGCTGGATTAAGAAAGAGACAAGGAATTGATGTTGAGAGTGAAGGCCGTCGTGAAAAGGAGGGGATAAGAAGAGATAGAGAAACTATGGTTAAACAATTATTAGATCTATCAGAAAACAGTCAATTTTACCCGGAAGATATCACGTTCGTCTCTAAAGAATTCACTGAAGATCTATCCGGTGCTAATGGTGATGATCAACGTAAGTGTTGTCAACACTTCATGTTGGCTCTAGCTTTATGTCACTCTGTGTTAACTGAAAAGAATAAGCTAGATCCAAATAAACTAGATCTCAAGGCTCAATCTCCTGATGAGGCCGCTTTGGTCACTACTGCCAGAGATATGGGTTTCAGTTTCATTGGTAAGACTAAAACTGGTATGATTGTTGAAATTCAAGGTGTTCAAAAGGAGTTCCAAATTCTAAATATTCTAGAATTTAATTCTTCCAGAAAGAGAATGAGTTGTATCGTGAAAATTCCAGGTGTTAACCCAGAGGATGAACCAAAAGCTTTATTAATTTGTAAAGGTGCTGATTCTATTATTTATTCAAGGCTATCTACCAAAGCTGGTGCAAAT